>JZKD02S1982948.1:234194-245146 GCA_000966675.3 Picea glauca
TTCTAACACAAGGGTCAAGCATTAGGTCGCATTGGTGTTGGCAGAGTTACTAACCCTGCTTTGTTGGCATCAGTGTAGAGATTGCACGTATTACGGGGGTCACTCTGAGGTATACACACAATTATGAGTGGAAGCCTTTGAGTTGATTTTGGGCTAGATACCCTGCCTTTGCGTGTGCATCGGACCGACGACCGTTTCTCCAAGTTGTACTATTGTCTGTGGTGACCTTAGTGGCTTATCTCTCTAGGTTCTTACCCAAGGTGACTATGGAGGGGAAAGTCTCCAGGGTACCTGGAATCGATGTTGATCAAACTCACTCGGGCTCCTTGGAGGGTATACCCACGATTATGTGTGGGAGCTTGCACCAGGGCATAAGTCTGTTAAGCAGGTCGTCAATGTAATTTTTCCATATTAGCCCCGCCCCTTCTCGTCTCGTTGTTGCGACGTTGGATTTCATCACCAACTTATGGCTTCGGTATTAGAAGGTATTGTTTTCTTGGTGATTGCTTCTAGATTTTGTTTACTAGGGTGTGTTGTTTGTTCCTCGAAGTTTACCTTAGGATTTTCTTTGGGGAGTTGGTTACTGGTTTAAAATTTCTCCCCCACAACGTTCACGTAGGATGCAAGGTTTGTCTCCGGAACATCCGGAATCTTCACAACCTTTGCATACAACAACACCTGAGGGTACCCCTGATGACTCTCCTCGTCCGGGTGAAATTCCCCTTGTTACTCTACCACACGTGGACATAAGTGACGTCCCAGAAGTTTTTACACCACCTCCATAAGTAGAATCCACTGACCCTCTTGCTGATTTTTGAATAACCCATACTATAGAGGACTATCACATTCATCATGGTGAACGACCTGTTGGACGATTAAATCCTTCTGAAGAAACCATTGTTACATCCTCTGAATCAACTGTTGGGCCTTTTCATGGTGTAGTAGGCCAAGATCCTTTTTGTTCGGGTGATTTCAGACGAGTCTTGTTTGGTACTGAGTCAACACCTGTCTACGAAATCAACCCTCCTGTGTCTCCTGAACCAGAGACTACCACTTATCATTTTGTTCTTCCTCCCGAGATGGCCCATCTCACAAATACTAAGAGTGTCCAAACCAGAATTACTACAACTACTCTTCCTCCTATCAATACCCAGCGAACTACTAAGGCTAATCCGAATTTACCTCCTGGTTACCATGCACTGAATCCTTTGTTGAATGTTTCCCATCCAACACCCCCACAAACTCCAGCTGGTTCTCCAAGTGGTCCTCAGTTTCCTGGGCATCCTATTCCCAGTTTCATCCCGACACTCCCTTAGTTTCCTACTGGCAATCCTAATACTAGTAGCACTATCCCGACCATTGCACCTAATGTACAGATTCCTGCTGGTGGACTGAGTGGCACAGTTCTGTTTCCTTTTCCCTTTCCCGGACATAACATCGTTACTACACAACCTACGGTTGGTACGCAACTTCCAGGTGGAACTGTCCCTTTGATAGGGGGACCAACCTCACCTTTAGGACAAAACATACCTCCTGCATTGGCCCAGTATTGGAATCAACTTATGCAAAAATTTCCTCAAAATGATGGGGGGCAGGAAACTGTCCCTACCGCAGGCCAACCATATCCAGGTGTGACTAATCCTATTTGGGGTTCGGGTCAAACTACTCAACCTCAAGTCCTTGCTCAGACTCAAGGTCACAATCCTTCGGGTACTATCCTATTCAACCACCACAGAGCCAGCCAGGGTCTTCCCTCTAGGGGCAAACTACATACAGTCCCACTGGTCTACCAACAGGGCTTCCACCCAAAAGTCACCAGTATCCACAAGTGAATCGGCAGTTTCCTTTTCTTGCTACTTTGGATTTGCCAGATTTGTCTAGGATTCTTAATGATCCTATTCGTCACTCTCCCCAATGGCCTGCTATTCCTGCCAAGCTTCCATCGAACATTCCAAAATTCGATGGGAAGGTGGGAGAGGACCCAAATAATCATGTCAGTACTTTCCATTTGTGGTGTTCGTCCAACTCGTTGGTGGGCGACTCCATTAGACTGTGTCTTTTTCAATGAACTCTTACGGGTGCTACTGCAAAGTGGTACATTGAATTACCATGAGGTTTCTTTTCGGATTTCAACACCCTTGCAATGGCTTTTCTAACACATTACCAGTTACCGATCCGTTACGATACCAGAACTGAGATTTTAACCTCCTTCAAACAAAGCTCGAGCACTCATATATCAGATCATATTCATGAGTGGCGACGGAGGCGACGTCTCATTAAACTTGAGCTTCCTGATCAATTACTGGAAGAATGGTTTACCAAGTCTTTTGTAAAGAAAATTGGTAAAGACATTGTTATGGGCAGTGTTGTCACAGAAGAGCAGGCTATTAGTCTTGCTCAATATCTTGATCTCGTTTATTCGCAGACAGGAACCTTGTATGATTTACTGCCTGATTTACCTCGTCCTGGTAGTTCCAGCACTTCTGCTACTCCAGCTGCCTCGCATGCAGCTGATGGTGTGATTGGTTCCACTCATAGCCACTCACATTTCGTTTCAACTACAACCCCGAAATCCAATTCTTCTAATGTACAAAGTGCTTCATCTCCTGCTCCTCCCACCGGTAAAACATCTGAAGTGAAAGTTGTTCAATCTACGTCGACCGGTAAGCCTAAGTCTAAGAAGGGGAGAGGCAAGAATAAGGAGGGTAAAAACAATAATCCTAATGAGCAAACCAAATCACCTCCTGTTGATGACCAAGATAAGCACAAACCACGCTACCCTTGCCTTATCTGTGGTGACGATCACTACACGAAGGATTGTCTGAGATGTGCCGAGGTTAACAAGTTCCTTCAAGGAACACCAAAGCCCTCTACGCCGGCAGTCTTGTCTCAACCCTTCCCGTCTTAACAACAGGCTTCGTTGGTCATCCACGACCAACCTTCTACTTCTACATCATCTTATGTTTTGATGTGCACCGGTGATTGTACAAAAAACAATGTTGCACTTACCACTAGAGCTAAAGACTATGTTCAATGTTGCACTAAGGAGAAGGTTGATGACTTACCTCCCGATTTGGTACAACCTTCTCCACCAAATCCACCTATGAACAGTCCTCTTCATCTAGAACGATCGAGTCCTGATACAGTTTTACGACCTCCAAAAGGTGTCATTAAGAAGTCAGCATTCAATCCTCATGCTCGGGCAGCCCAGAACTATAGCATTGTCGAAGATCTGGCCCAAGCACCCTCTGCGATGTCTTCCCTGGATGTCCTTCAGTCTTGTCCTGCACAACGAAGGGCGTTGTTGAAAGCTATAGGTGGCATTGATCCAACAGATATGAATCTGATAGTCTTTAGCTTGGATGATCACATTCCAAGGTTACCCCCACAGCTTGCATTTCAAATCCAAGTTGTGGTCTCCGACAAGAGTATTTTCCAGACTGTTATTGATGAGGGTGCCTCTATGTGCATAATGTCTTTTTCTTGTTGGAAATCCATTGGATCTCCCCCATTAAACGAATCACAAAAAACTCTAAGAGCCTTAAATGTCTTGGGTTTTAAGCCTTATGGTGTTCTACCATCGTTTCCTGTCACTCTGGAAGGTAAGACCGTTCAGGTGGAAGTGGAAGTTTTCGAGACTCCCTTAGATTATAATCTTCTACTTGGTCGAGGCTGGGTTGATTCTATGTGGATTGTCGTGTCAACCCTTTTCCTTGTCGTACGATTTCCTCACCAAGGAAAAGTGGTTACAGTCGATCAACTTGCCTTCTTTAATGCTGATACTCACGTTGGCAACGTACCTTTCATCGCTAAAACCCACCGGGTTACGAGAATGTTGGGGTCGGTATTTTAAAAGACTCTTCACTAATGGGCACTTTCTCCATACCACCACCACCCGATCTTCCACGCCCGTTTATTGCTTCTATTAATATGATCTCTACTATACCTCATGAACTTCCGGTGTCTGCTGACCCTTGGATAGTCCTTGATCCTAGAGATCATGTTCGTTTCGGCACTGTTATGCCGTTAAGTCCGGTTGAGTCCGCTTATCAAGCCATTCAATCGAAAACCCCTACTACTTCTTCTTTTGACGAGTTGTCTCCTGATCCTTTCCATGTAATCTTTCCCACTAATGAGATGATCATGTCCGTCATGGAAGATACCCCTTGGGACGATGGACATCATCGTTCCATCTTGTTTCTGGAACCACAGACTCTTAAGAATTATCAGCGGATCTCGACTCCGTCGACCATTGTTGTCATATCCACGGTTTCCCAATCTACACAAGATGTGTTTTCAGAAGGGAACCTCAGTAACTTTTCACCCACGATGCCCATAGATATTTTAGTGAAACCTGGGATAGTTGAGAATGTTCATATTGGAGCTTCGTGTTCTCCCGAAGAAATTGTCACTTATACTTCCTTGTTTAAAGAATTTTGTGATATCTTTGCGCGGAGTTACGAAGAGATGTTGGGTATTGACCCTGCTATCGTCATTCATGAGATTAAGACATACCCCGAAGCTAAAGCAGTCAGGCAGCGCCTCTGTCCTGTCCATCCACGTAAAGCAGCAACCATGAAACTCGAAGTTGAAAAAATTCTTAAAGCCGGTTTTATTTATCCCGTGGCATTGACAGAATGGGTTTCCAACCCCGTATCGATCGATAAGAAGGGTGGTATTATACGTGTTTGTGTTGATTATCAGGATATCAACAAAGCTTGTCCAAAGGACAATTTTCCAACCCCTTTCATTGACCAGATCGTCCATGACTGTGCCGACAATGAAATCTTTTCCCTCATGGATGGATTTTCCGGCTATAATCAAATCAATATCACTCCTGAGGACCAACATAAAATGAATTTTATTTTTCCTTGGGGTACTTTCGCCTACAGAAAACTCCCCTTCGGTCTGAAGAACGTAGGTGCTACGTTCCAATGTGCTATGTCTTACACATTTCACGATATTAAGCATATTGTTCAACCTTATTTGGACGATTTGTCGGCTCACTCCTTACGTCGAGATGATCACCCTAATCATCTCTGAGCGATTTTCGTTTGTTGTTGATTCTATCGCATTCGCCTAAATCCTCATAAGTATGTTTTTTGCGTAGAATCAGGACGTCTCCTTGGTTTCATTGTTTCACGCCATGGGATCCGGGTAGATCCTATCAAGGTCGAGGTGATTCTTAATATCCCTCCTCCTTCTTCTTTGCGCCAGTTACAAAGTTTGCAGGGGAAAGCGAACTTTCTTCACCGTTTCATCCCAAATTATGTCGAGATTACTCGTGGTTTCACTCGTCTTCTAAAGAATGTTTCAGAGTTTGTCTAGGATAAAGTTGCTAGCAACACCTTTGAAGCTTTAAAATTGTCCCTCACAAAATCTCCTCTTCTTTTCCCTCCGGATTATAGTCGAGATTACTTTCTTTATCTAGCTGCATCCGAGTATACTATCGGCATGGTCCTCATTCAAGAGGATGAAAACCATGATGAACATGTTATCTATTACTTGAGTAGAATTTTATCATCCATGGAAATCAAGTACCAACATGTTGATAAGCTGGCCTTGGCTGTTGTCCAAGCAGTTCAACGTTTTCGTCATTATATTCTCTCCAGGAAGACTACAGTGATTTCACACTGTAACCCCATGCAACACATATTGACACGTCAATTGTTGGGGGGAAAGTACTCCAAATGGATTGTTATTCTCCAGGAGTTCGATTTGGAATTCGATCGTGTTATGTCGAAGAAATCTCTAGTTTTCGCTGAGTTAATTTGTGATTTTCCCCACACTGCCACGGAAAAGGTAGCAGTTGATTCGTTACCTGACGAGTCAATTTTCCTTATCAGTACCGACGATATTTGGTACAGAGATATCATTATATATCTCCAAACTCAAACTTTCCGACCTGCTTTGTCCTGATCTCTCAGTTCATTCAATAGTCTAGATCTACGGAAAGTGTATTATTCTGTCCTATTTTGTTCTAGATACCAGGTGGATCTAGGGAGATCGGTTTGTGTCCGCACTCATGGATTTATCCTATAACAGTCATCCAGTTGAAGATGCCAGCTGGGAGACTGAAGCAGAGATTCAGAAGCATGGATATACCGTGAAGGAGCTCATGGACAGGAGCCCATGCAAATTTTCAAGCGAGGGAGTATGATATAGGAGCATCCCTCACGACAAGCAACCAACGTGGAAGTGGAAGTCAGCTGGAAGACATCCAATGCAAGTTTTCGAATTTTAAAAATTTTCCCTTGGAGTTGATGCGCTGAACATAAATGAGACCATTTATTTTAGGCACCTTGGAAATAATGTAATCAGACCTCGAGCCATACGCTCTCGTCTGAGATAATTAGAGGCATATATAGTAGTAGTTTCAGGTAGATAGAATTAAATTCTAGATTAGATAGTTCTAGAAGGAGGAGGGAAAACCGACTATAGACACCCTCATTTGGATCATTGTAATATGAACCAGATAGATTATCATCAAGGAAGAGCATAGGAGAATAGCAGGGAGTTGTAGAAGACATCCATGTACAGATCGTGAATTAATAGAAGAAGTTGATTCAGACTCATGGCTGTTGTGTTATTCTCCATGTATGTGTGTTAATTCCTCTGAGTATTACTTCCTGTTATGCATTTGCTATGTTGTGTATGTGAATGAATTCATGTGTTAAGATAGAAGCCTGAGAGCAGGTGAAGTGAGGTACAACTGTTTTCTCTTTGAGCAAGGATTCCTGCAAGGAGTGCAGTCGAGTCATCCACAAGGAGTGCGTAGACAGAAGGCTCGAGAGTTAAAATTTTGTTCTCAGAACCCTCAGAAGTGAAGTGGGTTAGTAAGACTACTGCTGCAGGGAGTGCCCAGAGTCTGAAGGATTCAACGCTTGGGAAGTTGTTGAATGTTGAGCGCAAGGAAGGCGCGCAAGTTCCTCTAAAGAATCAGAGAGGAAAAATCTCAGGAGACATAGCATCTTCGTGATATCATTATCGAAGACTGCAGAGGAGGATTCTGTGCCAAGAAGTCCTTAAGAAAGGAGAAAAGGAATCGACGGTCAAGATCTCGTAGAGGAGGTCGGCAAGATCCTGTCAACCATTGGATTTATCGAAGAAGTGGAGAGGTTACGGTCGCGCTGGTAGTTCAAGCTCCAGGAGTTGTGGATTGTTAGATCGTGGACTAGTCACCCGTCAGTCGTTAGATCCCAGAAAGTTGCGCAGGGGTTAAGCTTCGAGGCAGAGGAGAAATCCCGGAGGAGCCATCGGGATATTAGGCCATCGGGGTTTTGACAAGTAGGAGAATCGAGACCTTGAAAGTCCCAAAATTACGAGGAGAAATATGAGCCATTGATCTCGGCAGGGACACGTGGCAAGGAGCCAGGAATCCATTGGGGATTATCTCATCGAAGAATCAGGGTTTGCGAGGACATAAAACTCTCGCATATTGGAATCGCAATTCACAATTTCCCGACAGGAGGTTTGAACCGTCCATTCACGAGGACACGTGGACGAAGATCCTGACGAGTCGACATTTGGAGCGTCGAATTTTCCAGAGGTAAGAGTCTTGTACATGTGAAATCGCGATCCGCGATTTCCCGATTTGATCTGAGTCATTGATCATAGCAGGGACACATGGTGAACGATCCCGAAGAATCGGATTTCGGGATATCAAGGTTTCCAGTATCGTGGAACTCGAGCACAATGAAATCGCGTCCCTCGATTTCCTGATTTGATCAGATTCGTTGATCTGAAGGGCACATGTCCAAGGATCTGCAGGAATCAGGGTTTGACATTTTGGGATTATCGGTGACGAGAAACTCACAATAGGAGAATTTGCGAAATCCTGAAACACGATGGCCCCACATTCATAGCCTTCAGTGGAGGAAAGGTGTTAGAGCGTTAAGTCTCACCCTGAGGTGACGACAGGTGTCATCATATATCGGAGTTCGGAGTTTGGGAGGATCTGTGAATTTGTGCAATAGAAATCATGAAATTCCGAAACGTGATTTCCTGATCACCACTGGAGTGTGGGTCATAGGCGCCCTAGTGAAAGACAGGTGTCAAGAAGGTCATCCCTCGCTGGAGTCAATGCCATATGGCATTGGAAATCAGAGAATCGTAAATCCAAAGGGTGTGAGTTCTACGCATTTCAAATCCGCGAAGTGCGAAACTTCGATAGGGGGGGAGGACCGTAGTCTTGTGGACCAGCAAGTCACATGCGAAAGAGTTAGCCTGTGGGGCTAAAGGGTGCAGAAGGTGCCATCGGAGTTTGGGAATCGGGGATCTGGGAGGCGAGTGATTCGCACCCTCACAGGTATCGATTTCCTGACGAGAATTTTCTGGATAGAATCAAAGAACACGTGGGTGAACGTTCATCGGGGTTCGGGGATTTGTAAGACCCGATTTCGTAGTTCTAAGGCTCGCGATCACGTGAAGGCCAATTTCCCGATAGGAGGAAAGGGGATCATAAGGAGAATATTTTGTGGGTGCGGAAAAGTCCCGATAAGGGATTTGAAGAACATCTTTTGTTCTTTGGGCCTAGGGGAGAGAAGGTCCTGGTGAGAGCAGACGTGCCCTGGGTGGCCGTTTGCGTCACACGCCATGGTGACACACTGGAACGTATAAGTCCTAGGTCTAGCAACTCCTTCATTTTCATTTTCAATTCCTGTAACTCCGGGGTCAACATCCGATAAGGTGTTCCTTATATCGGTGCAGTCCCTGGTTTTAGGTCTATGGTAGATTCTAACTCCCTCTCAGGTGGCATCCCATGTAACTCCTCAGGGAAGACGTCTGCAAAATATCTTACCACCGTAAGGTGTTCTAGTCCTTCCTCTACTCCCTTCTCATTTAACGCAAGGATCACATAAAGATTACATCCCTTGCACATGATCTTTCGTAGCTGCAAAGAAGAAATGAGCCTCAAGGAAAATCCCTAGTTTCGACCTACAATCACTCATTGTTGTCCCTCGTCATTGACCAAACTCAACTGTTTCATCTTACAGTTGAGTATCGCCTCATGTGATTCCAACCAGTCCATACCGATCACGACATCATAAGATCCTAAGATCATGACATATAGGTTGGCCCTAGTGACAAACTCTCCTAGGTTAAGGCTACAGCCTGTAACCTTCCATCCAACCTTTTGTATGGCTTCTGAAGCCATTTATACTATTTTAAACTCATCCTGTTTGACTGCCTTCACCTTAATTCTTTTAAGTGTTGCACCATAAATGAAACTCTCTGTAGCACCTAGATCTATCAAGATACTAAGGATCTAGTCAGTGACGGTAAGAATTTCATTGCTAAGGAGTTGGTCGACGAGGTGTAGTGAAAGTGGATCCTCTCTGGAAGCCACTATATCTCGACGTAGTCTAGTTGGTATTTGATGTTGTTGTGCACTAGATAACACCTGCCCTACTGGTCTCGTTGGAATCCTACTATGAAACCCGTTGATAAGCTCCTTTTCTTCTATGAGGTCCTTCTATATGGCATCATGCAAGGTTTGAGTCATCAGAATCCTAACCTTTGCACAAAGGCTGACATTAAGGCCAAACATGAACTTGTGGACCTTAAGTTTCTCGGTATTCCAGTGCGGAGCATACTGAAGCAACTCGAAAAATGTACCTCTTACTCGAGCACCATAGGACCACCTGGTTGCAAGGCGTTGAACTCGTTGAGTTGATGCTCAATGAATTACTTTGATAGATGCCTCTCTCGGAACCGTTCCTTGAATAGTTCCCATGACACGTCTTCGACGACCATGTTCAAAAGTGGTAGGAGCATCTTCCACCATAGAAGAGTGATCCTCTTCAGTTGAAAGACTTCCATGTGGACCTTCATGTTGGAGGTATTTTCACGAAGTGAAAATCACACTGCCATATTCTCCAACCATGCCTCGACGACTACTCCATCTAGGGCACCAAAGAAATCGAGAAATGTGACCTTCTCGAGTTTGCGCTGAATACTACCAGTACCGATCAGAGCGCGTGGTGGAACCTCAGGGGTGTCGGTGCCCTGGCCTCATCTCAGTACAGAACGTTAGTCGAGGCCTCTGATTCTCCCTGGAAGGACCCTGTCAGACCTAATGCATCTCTCGCGACAATCCTCTCATGCTCAAGACTTGTTCTTTCCTTTGGGGCTTGGTCCCCTTTGTCGCAATTTCTACTGGAGGTGTCACACCCCCTCCTCTAGCACCATGTCATTAACCTCTTTGGCATCCTATAATCGATATCACTGCATGGACAAGTTAAATTTTTAATTAGCACTAGGCTATTACTCAAGGGTTTGCTACAGTGAAAAGAATGGTGATCCACAGTCGTCGGGTTGAACCCACTCTGATACTATATGTAATTACCTCGTCGTTGTTAAATTATGAGATTGATTTCTTATGTGGATTAATTCTTTTATTTTCTTCAATACTTTGATTCCATCTTAATACACTTCAACAATTCCAAATCATAATCGAATAGAAATAATTATGTAGATAAGTAAACATACATATCAACAACACATATAGCTTGGGGAAACCCTGTACAGGGAAAAAAACCCCAACAAACAATATTCCTTTATTGCATTAATAATGTAATATATCTTACAAATATCCACCATGAATGTTCTACTCTCAAAGAGCTTGCCAAGATGACTTTGACCTGACAAAGACTTACAAGACCTTGCTGAAATACACCTTTGATATGCTGCATCTTTATCACTGATGTGCTCCTCTATTGCTTCACCATCAACCTGCATATGAAAATTGTGTTGCAGAACTATGTTGAAGAGAGGGTTCAACCTCTTCTTATATACGCCGAAGAGGGTAAGAGGGGAAGCTCTAAATAGTAACCTAATTGCATGCATTAAACATAACTCAGCTTCATGCTTTAGTTCGAACTTAGAACTAGACTTGAGATTGGTTACAACTCAGATTTACACTTTAGTTCGAACTTAGAACTAGACTTGAG
>JZKD02S1982948.1:245196-258793 GCA_000966675.3 Picea glauca
AGTTCTAAAGTAGAACTAGACTCAAGACTTTAGTTGCAACTCAACATTATAATTTTGTTCTAAAATAGAACTAGACTCAAGACTTTATTTTCAACTCAACATTACTAAAATAGAACTAGACTCAAGACTTTAGTTGCAACTCAACATTACTAAAGTAGAACTAGACTCAATACTTTAGTTGCAACTCAACATTACTAAAATAGAACTAGACTCAAAACTTTAGTTGCAACTCAACATTACTAAAATAGAACTATACTCAAGACTTTAGTTGCAACTCAACATTACACTTTAGTTCTAACATAGAACTAGACTCAATACTTTAGTTACAACTCTTGACAAGGCAATTCGAAATTCTCTTCATGGTGGATAATGTTTATACGTGCCAACGCACTAGATCAATACAATTACATCATTTGCAATATTAGGAATATCGTTTTTTTCTAGCTCATAGGAATCTTATATTCAACCTAACTTTTTCTAGATGCCTTGACTTTTTCTCATGGCTCACAAGGTTTGACTAGGCTCACAGAGGTTGTATGTTCCCCCTGACTTTTTCACTAGTATGTCTATGCTCACAGAGGTTGTACGTTCCCCCTGAATTTTGCACTAGACTTTCTATGCTCAAAGAGGTTTTGCGTTCCCCCTAACTTTTGCATTAGACTCACATAACATCTCATTCATCCTAACTTTTGGTTTGAGTCACATAGGTTGTACATTCCCCCTGGCTTTTGTCAATACCTCACAAGACTAGTCAATTCTCCAAATCTCCCTAGCTAGATTTAGGGTGGCCCATATGGCCTCTCATTGGAGAATGACTATCAATGCTTCCAAATTTAACACTCCCTCTCAGCGAGGGAGTCATTCTCAGCCACACCAAGCTTTCCTCTCAGTTGCATAAACTGTCTCAAGGTCAGAGGCTTGGTTAGGATATCAACTACCTACTCACTCATGGCTATGTACTGTAACTTTACACGTGTTCTTTGGACCAAGTCTTGGATGTAGTGATACCTCATGTCAATATGTTTTGACCTATCATGAAATATCGGGTTCTCTATTAATTTTATGCAACTTTGATTATCACAGTGAACCACCGTTGTCTCGCACTTATCACCAAACAACCTAGAAACCAATTTTTTGATCCATACTAATTCCTTGCTGCAATGTACTCAGCCTCTGCTATACTCTGTGCAATGGATCCATGCCTTCAGCTTGACGAAGAGATCATAGTGGATCCTAAATTGAAGTAGTATCTAGAAGTACTCTTCTAATCCACTGGGCTTCCTGCCCAATCAACATCTGCATACCCATGAAAAAATAAACCACAACTGGATGTATATCTCAAACCATAAGTAATGGTCTCTCTGAGATATCTCAAGATGTACTTTGCTGCCACCGAGTGTCTCTATCTCAGTTTAGTCATGAACTAACTCATTGCAATCACTTCATAGCATATATCTGGCCTAATGTGGATCATGTACATCAATGATCCAATCAACTGCCTATACATGGTGGGATCCACCAAATCTGAACCTGTATCAGAATCATGCATCTTCCTCAGGTTGGTAACCATCGAAGTAGACATGGATTTGCAATCCATCATACTAAACCTCTTTAGTACATCCAATGTGTATTTTCCTTGTGCTAGAAATACCTCTCCCTGTCTTTGCCACACTTCCAATCCTAGGAAGTAATGCATCAAGCCTAAGTATTTCATCTCGAATTCTGAGGTTAGTTCCCTCTTACACCAGGGTACTATCCATTCATCTCTTGTTAGAAAGAGATCATCAACATATAGGATTAATATAAAAGGTTGGTTACCTCTTACCTTGAATTATATATTTTCATCAACATCACTTTTCTAAAAGCCTAGGCTTTTAAGAAATCCATCAATCCTGTCATACCAAACTCTGGGAGCCTGCTTAAGACCATACAAGGCCTTCCTTAGCTTGCATACATGAGTGCCTTTGTTATGCAGTATAAAACCATATGGTTGTTCCACAAACACCTCTTGTTCAATATTTTCATTCAAGAATGTTATTTTTACATCCATCTGATGTAGCTTCCAACCAAGTACGGAAGCTAAATAAGTAATAGATCGAATGGAGGTATACTTGGCTATAGGAGAAAAATTCTCTTCGTAGTTGATTCCTTATTTTTGAGTGAAGCCTTTGGCTAAAAATATTTCTTTGAAATTTTCCACACTTCCATCAACTACATGTTTGATCTTATAGATCCATTTGGAAGAAACCACTGATTTGTCTTTTGGCCTTAGCACAATGTCCCAAACATTGTTCTTTATAATAGACCTGTATTCCTCAAGCATGGCATCCTTCCATACTTGTAAATTATCTTCTTATTCAAATGAAGAAGGTTCGGCATCACTAATGTTGCTCATCAATGAAACATAGCCTCCAAACCTATGAGGCCTCTTCCTTTCCCTGAAAGTTCCTTTGGGAGAAACTATCCTTTCTTCTTCTCGACTATTTATTTAAGCCACACTGGCTTCCTTTTGGCTGGAGGTTCTTCAAGAGTTATTTCTAACACTTCAGCGGGTTCTAGGGGCTCATTACTTGGCCCTTCATGAGGTTCCTCCCTCTGATCATCTGACTCTTCATTTTCAGAAGAGGGTGAAGCTGGCTGAACTGCTTCTGAATCCTGTTGAAGCTCTCTGGATTTCTTAAATGCGGCTTCCTCATGGAAAGTCACATCTCTTCTTACTTCTATTTGCCTCTAACCTGGTACATAAATCTCGTAAGACTTGGATTTTTCACTGTACCCCACAAACACCCCTTTCTTTCCCGAGGGTTCCATATTTTTCCTCTTTTCCTTAGGGACATGAATATACACAAGACATCCAAAGATCCTTAGATGCCCTACTTTAGGTTTGATCCCTGAGAATACTTCTTCAGGAGTCTTGTCCTTCAAACTAGGATGTGGACACCTATTCTAAATATACATGGTAGTGGAGGTAGCTTCTTCCCATAAAGAATTTGGAAGATCCTGGTCAAACATCATTGCTTTCACTGCCTCACAAATAGCCCCGTTTTTCCTCTCAGCAACACCATTTTGCTGAGGGTTATATGGAATGGTCAATTGTCTCTTGATTCCTGCCAACTTGCAAAAATCCTCAAACTAAAGAGATTCAAACTCTCCTCCATTGTTTGTTCTAAGGATTCTAATGTGTTTCCCTGTCTGCTTTTCAATAAAGGATTTATACTCTTTGAATTTATCAAATGTGTCACTTTTAGCTTTAAGAAAATATATCCAAAATTTTCTTGAGTAATCATCAATAAAAATGACATAATACAAACAACCACTAAGTGAGGGAGATGACATAGGACCACATACATTAGAATGAACTAGATCTAAGATTCCTTGAGCTCTGTTGTCACTACTAGGAAATGCTTTCTTTATATTTTTACCTAGCATGTATCCCTTACAAATTTCATTTTTACTAAGATAAATAGAGGGCATTCCACATAACATGTTATGTAGATCCGGAAGAACTTTGTAATGAATATGTCCAAGTATTTTGTTCCAAAACTCACTGGAGATAGTCGCATCATGAGCCAATGCCTGAACTGACTATCCTGACACAACGTACAATCCTCCACTGTGAGTTCCAATGGGTTCTGTTGTACTTGAGTGGATACCTTTAGCCCATAGGTGCCTTCCTTTCCTTGAAGATCACCCAATATCCTTTGTCCTCAATTGTTGCAACTGATAGTATATTCTTCTTGAGCCCTAGAACATATAATACTTCATCAACATGAATTCTAGCCCCAAATTCCTATCTAAAGGAGATAGATCCTACTCCCTCTATCTTGTAACATTTTTCATCCCCAAGCTCGACCCACTCTGCAAAATATTTTGTCTTGAAATCTAAGAGGATCTCCTTGTACCCTGTCATGTGATTTTATGCACCACTATATACTAACCAAGTTTTCGACCCCATGGAAACTGAACTAGATAAGGAAGAAACCAAATAATATTATTTCCTATTTTCTTTCTCATTAGAAGGACTTTTCTTATTTCTTTTGGATTCATCATCCTCAACAGTTGAGGCATGATGTTTCCCTTTCCTAGGATATTTCTTTCTAAACCAACAATCTTTAGAAAAATGACCCAACTTATTACAACTAAAGAACTTAATCTTAGATGTATCAATATTCTTGTCTTTGAATGTACCTTTGGTTTTTGGCTTCACTGAGAGCCTTTATGGGAAGTTCCTTTCTTCTTTCCCTTGAATCTTGATGTTAAAGCTGAGTGCTCTTCTTTCATTGGCTCACTCTTGGTAGTTGTGTGACTCTCCTCCTAGAGGAAATCATGCTATAACTTCTCAAACGTGGGCTGAATCTCTCTCCAACTTACACTGGATAAGAAGGTCTCCCATGAAGAAGGAAGACCGTAAAAAATGGCCTGCACTAAATCATCATCATCCATTGTCACCCCTGTGACCAAAAGATGATCTATGATCTGATTTATCCTTGAACAGAAATATGCCACTGATTCACCTTTCTCCATATTCAAATACTTAATCTTGTGCTTAAGTGTCCTCTTCTGACTTGGAGCCTGTTTCTCATACAGATTCACCAAGGTATCCATATAGGCCTTGGCAGTCATCAACGAAGTCATTGCAGGAATTATACTGTCTTTGACTGAGTCAAAGATGATTTTCTTGGCCTTTGCTTGACTCTTCCTAAAATCCGTTCTT
The DNA here is from genome assembly GCA_000966675.3 of Picea glauca. Classification (NCBI taxonomy): domain Eukaryota; kingdom Viridiplantae; phylum Streptophyta; class Pinopsida; order Pinales; family Pinaceae; genus Picea; species Picea glauca. The sequence continues at coordinate 249,911 of JZKD02S1982948.1, forward strand.
CCTACATTATTCATTGGTTCCTCCACCACTATGGTCACATACATCTCAATATCATGCTCTTGCAAGATATTTGTTATACGAAGCTTCCACACATTAAAGTTGGTAGCTCCTTCAAGCCTATCTTTGGCACTAACTGAAATGGAGGATGTCGTGGTCCTCACACTGGAAACTTAAGCAAGCTCACTTGGATCTGTGTGTCCCTGATGCTACACTTCAACACTTTTAACAGACCCTAAACTCTGATACCATGTTAAATTATGATCTTGATTTCTTATGCAGATTAATTATTTTATTTTCTTCAATACTTTGATTCCAGCTTAATACACTTCAACAATTCCAAATCATAATCAAATAGAAATAATTATGTATATAATTAAACATGCATATCAACAACACATATACCCTAGGAAAACCATGTACACGAAGAAAAACCCCAGCAAACAATATTCCTTTATTGCATTAATAATGTAATATCTCTTACAAATATACACCATGAATGTTCTTCTCTCAAAGAGCTTGCCAAGATGACTCTAACCTAACAAAGACTTACAAGACCTTGCTAAAATACACCTTTGATATGTTGCCTCTTTATCAGTGATGTACTCCTCTATTGCTTCACCCTCAACCTGCATATGAAAACTATGTTGCAGAACTATGGTGAAGAGAGGGTTCGACCTCTTCTTATATAGGTTGAAGAGGGGAAGAGGGGAAGCTCGAAATAGTAACCTGATTGCATGCATTAAACATAACTCAGCTTCATGCTTTAGTTTGAACTTAGAACTAGACTTGATATTGGTTACAACTCAGCTTTACACTTTAGTTAGAACTTATAACTAGACTTGAGATTGGATACAACTCAACATTATACTTTAGTTTGAACTTAGAACTAGACTTGAGACTGACATGCTTTAGTTCGAACTTAGAACTAGACTTAAGACTTTAGTTGCAACTCAACATTACACTTTAGTTCTAAAGTAGAACTAGACTCGAGAATTTAGTTGCAACTCAACATTGCAGTTTAGTTCTAAAATAGAACTAGACTCAAGACTTTAGTTGCAACTCAACATTACACTTTAGTTCTAACATAGAACTAGACTCGAGACTTTAGTTACAACTCTTGACAAGGCAATTCGAAATTCTCTTCATGGTGGATAATGTTTACACATGTCAATGCACTAGATCAATACAATTACATCATTTGCAATATTAGGAATATCGTTTGTTTCCATATCATAGGAATTTTATATTCAACCTAACTTTTTCTAGATGCCTTGACTTTTTCTCATGGATTACAAGGTTTGACTAGGCTCACAGAGGTTGTATGTTCTCCTTGACTTTTTCACTACTCTCTCTATGCTCATAGAGGTTGTATGTTCCCCCTGACTTTTGCACTAGACTGTCTATGCTCACAGAGGTTGTACGTTCCCCTTGAATTTTTCATTAGACTCACATAACATCTCGTTCGTACTGACTTTTGGTTTGATTCACATAGGTTGTACGTTCCCCCTGGATTTTGTCAATACCTCACAAGACTGGTTGATTCTCCAAATCTCCCTGGCTAGCCTCAGGGTGGCCCATATGGCCTCTCATTGGAGAATGATTGTCGATGTTGCCAAATTTAACAATCGTTACGACTACAAGTGACCCAATGCAAAAGAATTTCTTTTTTTTGCAGGAAGGCAACAACGAGAACAGTTAAATAACTTATCTTGACGACGAAAACCATGCACAAAGATCTAGAAATAGAAAACAATGACTTAGCATCCTAGCACATCATACAACTGGATGAAAAATGCAATAATCAATAGTTAGATAACAACGACTACCAACCCTCCACAAGCAAGACAATGCCTAGAAGCTAAAGGACAACATCAACAACCTGACACAACGTCTTGATGACTAGTAACCAGAAAACCTCTACGGTGCACAAAACCAAACACATTGAAGCATCACAAACCAAGTACCAACATCCATTACAATGAATAAACACCCACATCGGGAATCATAGACTCTGTCTAGGTTATCATTCACATCTATCCATCAGGGCGCGCAATGATCCCCTCATCAGGAATCATGTCGTCACAAGGCCATAAGTGTGACAGTAACCATAGCATGACCTAGCCTATCCAGACCAATAACCCAAGAAAATATGATGCGATAGGTTACCAAACTAACTTTCAGAATACAAGAAGACTATACCCACACACCCAAGAAACAAGTCGACAAGACGCAAGGGAAAAATTACTATTGTAACAATCCTACAACACAAAAAAATTCTGGCACAACAAATTCTATGGCAAACATACATGACTTAGATCAAGATAATTGACATATACATATTTTTGACTATCAATAAAACTATGTCCAACAATGATAATGTAGTCTACTGTAAAATCTTTGTCTATTAATAAGTGGCAGCCTAGCATTGATATCGTTGTCTAATAGATATATTGCTATCTATTATTATTGGTTGTCTAGCATTTATTGCGGTCTATTAAATATATTTTATTATTGAGTTTAATATAAGATAAATATGTCTTTTAAAAATATATGAAATTGCAGAGTAAATAAATGATAACGTTGTCATTTAAATATACGAATATCTATCATTATATCATTGTCACACATTAAATATAAAAACGTTGTCAATAATTATTAAATTTGTAGTCACTATATATTAAATGAACGCGGGCCTATCATTAAAGACATAGACATATCAAAAAAAAAACGCTGACATATGTATATAACTTCATAGACAGAGGTATACATTCGTTGTCATTCCAATATTAAAAACAGAGTCATTCAAGGTATAATTTCACTGCCATTAAAAGTATAAATTCATTGTCAGTCCAATGTTAAAAATGCAGGCATTCAAGGTATAATTTTGCTTCCATTAAAAGTATAAATTCACTGTCATTCCAGTGTTAAAAACATAGTCATTCAAGGTATAATTTTGTTGCCATTAAAAGTATAAATTCACTGTCATCCAATGTTAAAAACACAGGCATTCAAGGTATAATTTCGCTACCATTAAAAGTATAAATTCACTGTCATTCTGATATTAAAAACGTAGGCATTCAAGGTATAATTTTTCTACCATTAAAAGTATAAATTCACTGTCATTCCAATGTTAAAAACCCAGGCATTCAAGGTATAATTTCACTATCATTAAAAGGTTAAATTCATTGTCTTTCCAATGTTAAAAACGTAGGCATTCAAGGTATAATTTCACTTCCATTAAAAGTATAAATTCATTGTCATTCCAATGATAAAGTGCAGGCATTCAAGGTATAATTTCGCTGCCATTAAAAGTATAAATTCACTGTCATTCCAATGTTAAAAATGCAGGCATTCAAGGTATGATTTCACTGCCATTAAAAGTGTAAATTCACTATCATTCCAATGTTAAAACGCAAGCATTCAAGGTATGATTTCACTTCCATTAAAAACATAAATTCACTGTCATTCCAATGTTAAAAACGTATGCATTCAAGGTATAGTTTTGATACCATTAAAAGTAAAAATTCACTGTCATTCCAATGTTAAAAACACAAGCATTCAAGGTATAATTGCTCTACCATTAAAAGTATAAATTCACTATCATTCCAATACTAAAAACACAGGCATTCAAGGTATAATTTCGCTGCCATTAAAAGTATAAATTCACTGACATTCCAATGATAAAATGTAGTCATTCAAGATATAATTTCCCTTCCATTAAAAGTATAATTTCACTGTCATTCCAATGTTAAAAACGCAGGCATTCAAGGTATAATTTCGCTTCCATTAAAAGTATAAATTCATTGTCATTCCAATGTTTAAACACAGGCATTCATGGTATAATTTCGTTGCCATTAAAAGCATAAATTCATTGTCAATCCAATGTTAAAAATGCAGGCATTCAAGGTATAATTTAGCTGCCATTAAAACTATAAATTCATTCTCAACAACATTAGAAACACAAGTATCCATGATATCCATGAGCTATCTAACAACAATCAACATATCAGTGTCTAAAAACTAGAGAAAATGAACTATATGAAATCGTTGTCAATAAATGTAAATCGTAGTAGATCGCAGTCAATAATTTAATGAAATTGCAGTCAAAATGTTAAGGAAGCACTGGGATTCATCATTAAAATCACAGAGATGATACCAAACAAAGTGTTGGGATATGCCAATAAATCGCACAGATAAATCGCATAGATAATTAACAAAAATGCCGAGACTATTCGATCAGAGATGAATCAAACAAAAACGAAGAGATACTCAAACACAAGAAGGCACAAGACTAATCATTCGGAAATGGATCAATAAAAAATTCACAGATACTCATTCACAATAAGGTGCAAATATTAGAGATTAATCATAAGAGAAAAACTCAGAGAGAAGTAAGGGATAAATAATTGGGTGAAACATTTATCCTTCACTCATCATCCATGCACAAGAATAAGGGACAGAAGATAAAACCACAAATTTCTTTGTAATAATCAATAAAACAAACACAAAGAAGTCATTGCAATAAGAGGTTGGGTTCGCCATAGGAAATCAATTTAGAATACATCGAGCAAGGGGATTACAGATACCATAGGAAAACAGGTGTAAGAAATATCATGGAAATGAAATCTTCAACCCAACACAGAAAAATAACATGTGTAAATTAAATTTCATTGCAAGTAACAACTTTAACCACGTACCTTAGCCAAACGCAAATGCTCTGAAGTTGTTGTCCCATGCGGGCTCTGTCCAAATCCCACTTGCCAACCGATGTGACCTCACCGGTACCTACCAGCCAACACTAGGGGTACTCTTCTTCCCCCTGAGCCCCCTGAGCCGCAAAGGGGCCACACATACAATACTAGAGAACCACTAGCACCCGTCTCGCCTCGCAAGGTCGAGCTACCACTCGTTACCTGAGATGGGTATCCCACCTCCCATAAGAGAAAGTTCAGTCAAGGTAAAAATTCAGCAGCGTAAAGTTACACAAAAATATCAGATACATACTCCTCCTCCTCCATCCTTTTTATAGATTTTTCAAGTAATTAGTTTCCCAAATTCTCATTAAATTCCTTTTTCATTTAATTAATTAGGAAAAACCTCCTCGATACACATGTCGCCCGATCCCCTAATTGCATTACAAAATTAATTTTTTTAAATAATTAATTATTCCTATTTCCCTCACCCACCTCAAAGCATTCCTAAAAACGCTCCTTGGTGTCCCAATATTCCCTTACAAATCTTAAATGAGTTACACCTTACTTAATTCCTAGTTGAGTTCATGAATAGAAAGTTCCCAAGGCAAGATTCCTTACTAAGTTAGACATTCAACTTTTTCTTTACATTTCCCGTTTTCTTTATCTTTCCCCTTTTTCCTTAAGTTTCCTATTTCTTTTAAGTTTCCCTCTTTTTCCTTTTTAACTAAAACTCAATTTAGAAAGTGTAGATAAAACATCCATTTAACATTTTTCCTCTTTAACTAAAAATTAAATTAGCATATGTAGATAAAACAACCATTTCCCTTTTTAATATTTTGATCCTCCATTATAATTTGATTTTAATAAATTAATTTGAATTTCTTACCCCCCCTGCTTGTTACATGTTTATTTATGGTTTTTTTTTTTACCACATGTTCTACTTAGATTTAGGTTTAATTTCACTAGGCTGAGCGACATTTTCATTAGGGAAAAAATGTTTTTAAATCTTACTTATCACATCATTCATTCTAGGGCTGACTAGGTTTATTCACTTAAAAGTTAAAATCACGACGTTCCCTTTAGGCCGCAATAGGTGCTCCAAGGGTTCCACTTGCCTCCTTCAATTTTCCTTGCGTGACATTCCCTTCAGGACACACTACGTGTTCCAAGGGTGCCACTCACCTCTTTTCATTTTCCTTGCACGACATGCCCTTCAGAATGCACTATGTGCTCCAAGGGTGCCACTCACCTCTTGACTAACTTTGGTAGATGTCAAAAATCCCTAGAGTCAATACTCCACTAGGTGATCTTGTGGGATACTAAGGGCCTCTAAGGAATAAGGCCCCTTCCTTATTGTGTTCCCGTTAGAATCATCTTGAGCAACTATCACAGTCTTCCCTCACAACATCATGGGTCTTCTCAAAATAGGTAATCATTAACCTACAGTTCGAGCCACGGTGGGAGTGCTAGTAGGATATGGCAAGGCTACTCCCACACCTCTCCCTCAAAGTCTTTTCTTGTCATGTGTGACCCCTCTACTCCACATGTGATTCTGGTCAGAAATCTATCGTCGGCCTACATCCATCAACGAATCATATCAGCAATAATAATCAATCATAACATCTAATCATATGTTCATATGTCACATCAAAAACATTCAAACCCAACAGTCCACTCCCTGACTCAATCCAGAGTCCAAGGGGTTTCATCGATGCCTCTGCATCCTCAAGGTCTAAAGTCCTTCACACTTAGGAGAACCCAGTCAATAGCACCTGTCTATGTCAATACAACAAAATAACATATCATCATATTCATAATGCCTCATAATCATAATCAAACAACCAATAGTATAATAATCCGAATCACTTGCAAGCAAGTGTCCTCAAAGAATAAGTTCTCTTAGTGCATACAAGAGAGGGATGTTACACTTATGGACACAGAGACGGGAGAAATGGTGATTTCGATATCAAAGAAATCAAAATCTCGATCAATTAGGGCTTCTTCATTCACCAAAGGGTCTTTTTCTATTACTGAAGTTATGATAGGATCCATGGCCGTGATGAAAAATACCTGGATATGAACAGAAATGGTGTGCATTTGGAGTAATGTTGAGATACAAATGAACGAGGGTGGTCACACCAAGTTTTAAATGGTCCAACATTCTAAATAATAATAAAATACATAACAAATTCCCTTTTATACCTTTTCCAAATTTCAGGGGTGTGAGGAAGTGGTTTGGGGAAATCCAATTTTCACCCCGAAATGCATCTGGTGGTGCCACATGGTCCCGAATGAAAACCACGGTTTAGATTTTGGCCTGCTTTCTGAAATTATCCTTCGCACACCTCCCCCCCCAAAAAAAAAAATTATCCTCGACCGTCGATCTGGAGAGCTCAAGATCTACGATGTATCGAGTCCCATCACCTTAGCACCCCCGCTAGATTTAGCCTCTTCCTTCCATATTTAGCCCCTTCCTTGATTTATCAGGTTTCCAAACCAATTTAGCACCTCGCTAAGTCCTAAAATCTTGATTTCACACAAAAAATTTAATGTTGATAACACACTATGTCTCTGTGCTAATTTCATAAACTTGTGGTTTCATTTTGTTCTGCTCATAAATCTAGATCAATGGTATTAGAGTGGTTTTCTCCTTATTTTTTTTTAATGCATGTCCCCAACACAATCAAGGTATAGAGATTTGGGTCTCGATCTTGTTTCTCTTGAGGAAAACTGCCCTCGCATGCACAAGAAACCGTCCATGGAGGGAGAAAATAAATATGAAGGGACAAGAGATCCTTTCAAAATGTTTCTTGAGGAATCCCTTGAGCGACATAGGAACGAGATGATGGAAAACTTTACACAAATCCTTCAATGGATGTTGAAAAATGATGCATCCACCTCAAGTGGAGGTGCCACCCCCTTCAAGGTTGCTCCAAGTGGATATCGGTGGCCACCCACCTTTTCCGACTGGCTCAAAATTGTTTTCTGGCAATTTTGGCAATTTACTATTTTTAGCAGGTTTTAACTTCCAGGGCCATTTTGAGGGCCTAAATGAAGGTTTTTAGAGATCTAGGTTCTCAATGATATTCAAAGGCATGATTGAGCCCCCAAAATGAATCTCCTCGAAGATACCTTTCCAACGAGCTATCACATGCCAAAAACAGCGATCGTATGCAAAAGTTACGACTCCGGGAAGTTGATGTACTCACTTACCCAAACGGGGCCCACATGACTTTTGGCGCTTCATCTCCTAGGGTTAGGTTTTTGGATGTCTAGAAATTTTGGCATTCCCGTTTATTTTAAAAATACCTTTAGAGCCTCATTGTAATCATCTTCTTGCGAATGCGAGTAGCCGTCACATCTCTTCTCAGAGATAAGCTACCACCTTTCTAGCGAGTCTTTCACTCTGTATTTTTACAGTCTCTGTACATTTATTTCATTAATAGAAATCATGTATTATTGTATCTCTGTTTTTATGGTTGCATCTCTGATACATTTTTGTTATATTATTGAATATCTGCAATATCTCTGTGCATTTCTTTATTATATCTCCGATCTCATTTTGTGTCGAAAATAATCTGGATCAGTGGTATCAGAGCAGGCTGCTCTTGATCGTTTTTTCAATGCATGTCACCGACGAGGTTCGAGTATAGCAAGTTGGGTCTCGATATTGTCTCTCTTGAAGACAATCGCTCTCGTACACCCAAGAAACCCTCAATGGAGGAAGAAAACAAAATCAACGGAGCAGACGATCCTATCAATCTGTTGCTTGAGCAAGCTCTCATGCAACAGAGGGACGAAATGATGGAGAATTTTTCCCACATCCTTAAACACCTACCGATAGCATCAAGTGCATCCTCATCAAGTGGCCACTTTGAAGGTACCTTGCCTTTCAAGGTACAATTTAATTTTGATATTCCTGTATTTGAAGGATAAATAGATGCAGAAGCCCTAGAAAAATGGTTAACTCTGCTGGAAGGTTATTTCTCTATTCACAATTTTTTTGACAAAGAAAATATCACCTTCGCACTCCTTAAAGCTCCCCCTCATGTCAAACATTGTTGGGAAACTTATTGGGAGCAAAGTTCCACAGAGGAGTCTGGAATATATGGGGTCGATCCCACTTGGGATTTTTTTGTGGATGTGGTAAAGGAACAGTATTACCCTGTTGGAAACTATGAGGACCAGT
>JZKD02S1982948.1:258803-283082 GCA_000966675.3 Picea glauca
ACCAGCCTCCCCACACAGATTGAGCTCGGATTTGATGTCAAATCGACTTGGGAGCCGATCCATTAGTGGTTGGGAGGCCGACCAGCTTCATAAATGCGTCGTTTGGCAGGCACGCAGGTTTTTCACCCCACAGCCGCGCATATGCGCTCCAGGTACGAAGATATTACGCGTGCGCGCGCACGCGCCCAGTGGGTGCACAACGCCTTTTAATTTTTTGGCCATTTTGTATAGTTTTGACCCTTTTGCTGTGCTGTGGGATTAATCCTTGTGCCATGAATGACTATTTTTCTGTGCTGACGATGCAAAGTTCTTGTCGCCCTGTGCAGACAAAATTTCAGTGATAACACAAAGGAAAGAGAAAATATGGGAAACCTGAAGACAACTAGTCCAAGACACAAGCAAATAAGGACAATGGGAAGATGAAGAAAGATATCAGGAAGTGGTGCGACTTCCATAAGAGACCCTAGCATAACACTCTTGATTAACGCTCAAAGTAGACATTGGTGGCTAAGGTAAAATCTTCTAAATCAGATGCAGTTTCCGACTCTGAGTCAGAATGAGAAAAAGGGAGACAAATCATTGATGTGGAACACAGTGCCACAATTTCTACCACCAAGATCCATCCCAGTAAACCTAATGAGCCAGAGGAAGGTGAGTGCCTCTTTCATTCACAAATGTGGGTGAAAGGTACTCCACTGCACTTCATTATTGATAGTGGTATCTAGAAGAACCTCATCTCATTGGAGGTCATGAAGAGGCTAGCCCTATCGACAACACCGCGCCCACAACCCTACACCATCAGATGGCTCTGTCAAGGAAGCAATCTTCGCATCAACTAATAGTGTTTCCTGTTGTACGACATCAATCCATTCAAATATGAGGTATTGTGTGATGTTTCTCCTCTTGAAGTTTGTGATGTTCTTTTGGTCCAATCTTATTTATGGAAATGTCATTTTGTATATGAGTCTAAGCCTCACAATGTTATTATTACTTTGAACAGGAAATTGTATAGGATACCTGAGGTAGTCCCACCTAGTGTTATTTCCTTGATCTCTGCCAAGTGATGCAAGCAGGTAATTTCTCACACCGAGAAGTTTTTATTCTTCATGATTTTCTCTCAGAGTGAATGAAACGCCGTTGCCAAATTAGTGGCCTCCATGGTCGAACTCTGCATGTAACAAAAGCAAGTGGATAAGGTCATGGAAGAATACAAAGACATATTCTCATCACGTACTAGGGTACCTCTTCACTTTCAGGTCAAGCATCCCATCGATCCCTGGCATACCGCTTCCTAATGGGGAAATCTATTTCCACTCTCAGCTATAAAATGAGGAGATCAAGTGTCAAATCCAAGAACTACTCCACAAGGGGCACATCCAACCCATCTCATCACCTTGTGGAAGCCCAATCATGTCGGTGCAGAAAAAGGACGGGACCTATCAAATCTGCATTAATTACCATGACCTAAATAAAATCATAGTTAGCAATCGGTGCCCAATTATGTGAATCAATGATCTCCTTGATCAGCTCAAGGGGGCCAAATACTTTAGTAAGATTGATCTTAAGTCTAGCTACCATCAATTCCCAATAGAACATAAATATGTATGAAAAATTTCCTTCAATTCAAAAGAAGGCCTTTTTGAATGGTTGGTCATGCCCTTTGGTTTGAAAAACTCCCCAACAACTTTCATGAGGATGATGGACGATATCTTGTGACATTTCACCAATTATTTTGTGGTGGTGTATCTATATGACATCATTATCTACAACAAGACTTGGGAAGAACACTTGCATCATATTCAGTAGGTTTTTCACACTCTGCAACAACACAATCTATATGTCAACTTGGAAAAATGCTTCTTCGACATGGACAGGGTCCAGTACCTAGGCTACATTATTGATATGCATGGTGTGCATGTTGATCCAACCAAGATCCAAGTCATCTGTGACTAGCTAGCCCCAACCACACTCACTGAGATTTGGAGCTTCTTAGGCCTTGCCAATTTCTATCGTAGGTTCGTGTTGGGATTATCCCATATTGCATGGGCCCTCAGTCAAATAACCAGGGGAAGTGGTAAGGAAAAAATTGTGTGGGGTATGTCCCAAAATAAAGTGTTCAATGACCTAAAGTAGCACTTATACTCAGGCCCAATGCTTTCATTACCTAACCTGGAACAACCCTTTGAGATCGAGATAGATGCTTCAGACTATGGTGTTGAAGCAATAATCACTCAACATGCCCACCCCGTGGCCTATCATAGTGAGACACTATGAGATTTTGTCCATAAGTACCCTACTTATGAAAAATAAATGTACTCCATTGTGAAATCCTACCGCCAATGGAGGCATTACATTCTCGAGAAGGAAACAATCATCCACACTGATCATAAGTCATCGCAGTTCATGAAAACATAAGGAAAATTGAATAATTACCACCATCAGAAGTGGTCCACATATTTGCAGCAATTTCACCTCAATATCAAGTATAAAATAAGAAGCACCAATTGATTCGTTGATTGCCTTATTTGACCTCTAGTCATGACACTCACCATAGTTCTAGAATATTATATCCACAAGACCTCTGAATGTCCCCACCTCTATGAGACAGATCCTGACTTCGCCAACGCCTACTAGATGTTGGGCGTAAACACAATTGTCACTAATTTCCATCTTCAGGATGGGTTGTTGTGCCATCTGGGCCATATATGTGTTCCATCAAGTGAGAGAGCAAAGTTGATTTGGGAATCCCACTATAATCAGGTGGCAGGACACTTTGGCATGGAAAATTCATTGGCAGTTCTACAACGAAATTTCTATTGGTCAATACTTTGAAAGGATTTCAGCAAGTATATCTGGTCCTACACTACCTGCACTATTTCCAAACCAAACACTAAGAAACAAGGCCTTTACCCCTCTTCCTACTCCTGACAGGCCCTAGAAATCCATTTCAATGGAATACATGTTGAGCCTTCCATCCACCAAGCAGGGAAATGACTGTGTTTTTGTGGTTGTTGATTGCTTTTCCAAGATGGCGATTATGTTTGCCTGCAAGAAGAACATCACAACAAAAGCCACTACCAAATCCTTCTTTGAACCTCCTCGTCAATACCTTTCCAACGAGCTATCGGGCACCCTAAACGGAGATCTTATGTAAAAGTTACGACCTCAGGAATTTAATGTACTAACTTACCCTAATAGGACCCACATGACTTTTGGCACTCCATCTCCTAGGGTTAAAATTTTGCATGTCTAGGGTTTTGGAATTCATATTTATTGTAAAAAGGCCTTCATAGGATGATTGTATTCGTCTTCTTGCGAATGAGCGTAGCCATCACATCTCTTCTTAGAGACAAGCTGCCACCATTATAGCAAGATTGTTTTCAGTTTGCATTTTACAGTTTTCAACATATTTCTTATTTAATAGAAGTCAAGTTTTATTGTATCTTTGCTATTGTTCACTATTTATCTTTGTTAATTTCATAAATCTATGGTTTCATTTCATTCCTCTCATAAATCTAGATTATTATTATCATAGCGGTATGCTCCTTATCGTTTTTTTTATGCATGTTCCCAACGTGGTCAGGGTTTAGAGAGTTGGGTCTCGAGCTTGTTTATCTTGAGGATAACTTCTCTCACATGCCAAATAAATAGTCCATGGTGGGAGAAAATAAATACGACGAGATAGGATATCCTTTCAAAATGTTGCTTGAGGAAGCCCTTGAGTGACAGAGGAACGAGATGATGGACAAATTTGCATAAATCATGCGATGTCTGCCGACAAACAACACATCCACCTCAAGAGGAGACACCACCCCTTTCAAGGTACATATCAATTTTGATATTCCTATATTTGAGGTCAAATAGATGTGGATTCCATATATAAATGGTTAAAGCTTCTAGAAGGGTATTTTTTTGTCCATAACTTTTCCAATAGAGAAAAGATTACATTTGTGCTCCTCGAGGCCATCCCCCATGTCAAATATTGGTGGGAGACCTTCTGTGAGTAAAACGAAATATAGGGTTGCACATCATTTTCATTTTCACCCACTTTTGGTTCCTTCACAAATGTTAATAAGGAAAAATACTACCATGTTGGAAGTTATGATGATTTGTATACAAGCTGGATCACAATACAGCAGGAAAGAGACCAACAGTGTTGAATTTCACCTATGTCTTCCATACCTTGCACACCAATATAGGTATCAAATATTATGAGCAAAATATGGTGCTCAAGTACCGCAACGGTCTGCATAGATACATCTAGAAAGAAATGGACTTTTTGGACATCTCATCCTTGTGTGCGGCTTATCGATACGCTATCAAAATAAAGAAGAAGCTTAAATAAAAGACATGGCAGTTTGGGTCTAGGAACCCCTCATAAGAGAAGTAGGGAAAGGGAAACCCCAACCCATAGAACAAAGGATAGATAAAAGATGGGAAACCTCTGGACAACCAGTCCAAGCCACAAGCAAATAAGGACAATGAGAAGACGAAGAAAGATACCGGGAAGTGCTACAACTTCCATAGGATCCCCTAGCATAACATTGATGATTTTCGCTCAAAGAATCCATTGGTGGCTAAGGTAAAATCCTCTGAATCAGATATGGGTTATGACTATGAGTCAGAACTAGAAAAATGGAGACAAATCATTGATGCGGAACCCTATGCCACCATTGCTACCACCAAGATCCATCTCGACAAACTTGATGAGCCAAAGGAAGGCAAGTGCCTCTTTCATTCATAGATATGGGTGAAAGGCACTCCAATGCACTTCATCGTTGATAGCGGTATCCATAAGAACCTCATCTCAGCAGATATTGTCAAGCGGCTAGCCTTGTCTAAAATGTCCCACCCACAAACCTACACCATCAGATGTCTCCATCAAGGAAGAGATCTTCGTGTCAGCCAACAGTGTCCCCTGTCATATGACATCAATCCATTCAAAGATGAGGTATTGTGTGATGTTTCTCCCATTGAATTTTGGGATGTTATTTTGGGCCAACCTTATTTATGGAAACACCATCCTGTATATGATTCTAGGAATTGTAGTGCTATTATTACTTTGAACAGGAAATTGTACAGGATACCTGAGGTAGTCCCACCTAGTGCTATTTCCTTGATCTTTGCCAAGAAATGCAGGAAGGGAATTTATCACATGTGGAAGTTTTTATTCTACATGATTCGCTCTTAGAGTGAGTGAAAGGTTATCGCCACATCCATGGCCTCTGTGGTCAACCTCTCCATGTAGCAGAAGCAAGTGGATAAGGTCATGGAAGAATACAAAGACATCTTCTCCTCACCTACCGGGGTACCTCTGCACCATCAAGTCAAGCATCCCATCCATATGGTCCCTAGAACACCATTTCCCAATGGGCTAGTCTATCACCGTTCTCCACTAGAAAATGAGGAGATCAAGTGTCAAATCCAAGAAATGCTCCACGAGGGGCACATCCAAACCAACTCATCACCTTGTGGAAGCCCAATCATGCTGGTGCAGAAAAAGGATGGGACTTGGCAACTATGCATTGATTACTGAGACCTAAATAAAATCACAGTCAATAATTGTTACCTGATTCCCCAAATCGATTATCTCCTTGATCAACTCAAGGGGGCCAAATACTTCAGTAAGATTGATCTAAAGTATGGTTACCATCAAGTCCCAATAGAACAAACAAATGTATGGAAAACTGCCTTCAAATCAAAAGAAGGTATTTTTGAATGGTTGGTCGTGCCCTTTGGTTTGAAAAATTCCATAGCAACTAACATGATGATGGTGGATGATATCTTGTAACCTAATCCAGGTGGATATTGGTGGTCAACCACCTAATCCAACTGGCTCCTCTTGACAGTTTTTAGTTCATCACGTTCTTCTGTAATTCTTTGAAATTGTGGGTTCTACACTTATGGGGTTGTCTGAAGCCCTCCACAAATTTCAGGTGGATATTGGTGGCCTCCCATCTAATCCAACTAGATTATTTTGAAATTTTTCATGTCAGTACATATTTGTGTACAACCAGGGCCGTTTTGGGGCCCTAAATAGTGTTTTTTTGGCTTTCCACAGTCAAAATGTAGATGGAGTCAAATTTTGATGACATAATGTTTAGTTCTCGAAAACACCTTTCCAACGGGCTATCACGTTCCTAAAATAGAGTTCGTATGCAAAATTTACAATCCCGAGAAGTTGAGGTACCAACTTACCCATTGAGACCCACATAAATGTTGGTGTTTCATCTCCTACGGTTAGGATTCTGGATTTCTATGGTTTTGGAATTCATGAGTAATGTTAAAAAGGCCTCTGGAGCCTCATTGTAATAATTATTATTAGACGGATGTGCGTAGCAACCACATATCTTCTTAGATATAGCTACCACTATTCGAGCAAGTTGTTTCTGGTTTTGCACTTTCAACGTATTTTATTTATTCAATAGAAGTTATTGTTCAATAGATATATGTTTTTGTTCTTTGTATCTCTGTGTTGTTGTATTCAATTTATTATTCATTTCATTCCTCTCATAAATCCATACCCATGGTATCAGAGCAGTCTTCTCTTCATTTACGTTTCTTTGTGCATGTCCCTGAAAAGATCTAGGTACAAGAAGTTGGGACTCAAACTAGTCGAACCTTTGCAATATCAGTCACGTTGAACCCGAAAAAAACCCATGGTGGATGAGAAGAAATATTATGGAGTAGGATATCCTTTTAAAATTTTGATCGAGGA
This sequence comes from Picea glauca, assembly GCA_000966675.3. Lineage (NCBI taxonomy): Eukaryota > Viridiplantae > Streptophyta > Pinopsida > Pinales > Pinaceae > Picea > Picea glauca. Next base: position 265,522 of record JZKD02S1982948.1, read on the forward strand.
ATCCCTTGCACAAAAAAGGAACAAAATGATGGACTACTTTGCAGAGATCCTTCGGCAACTTCCCAGAGGAAACACATCTTCATCAAGTGGCCATGAAACCCCCTTCAAGGTACAAGTAAATTTTGATATTCCATTATTTGAAGGACTAATAGATGCAGATGTTTTAGATAAATGGTTGAATCTACTCGAAGGGTACTTTTCGGTCCATAATTTTTCTGACAAGGAAAAGATTACTTTTTCACTCCTCAAGGTCGTACCCCATGTTAAGGATTGGTGGGATACTTACTCTGACTAGAGGGACATAGAGGAATCTACAATATTTTTGGTCACCCCTACATGGGATTCCTTCAGGGATACCTTTAAAGAATAGCACTACCCTGTTGGAAGCTACAAGGACCAATACACAAGATGGGCCACTCTACGTCAGGAAAGGGACCAGACGGTACCAGATTTCACCAATATTTTCCATACCCTGTGCACTAAATTGGGTATCAAAGACTGAAAAACATCTGGTGCTCAAATACTGTGGTTGTATGCATATATAGATTCAAATAGAAATGGAGTTTCTGGACATCACATCATTAGGTGCAACTTATAGATATGCTATCAAGATAGAGCATAAATTTAAGTAGAAGAGGTGAGATTTTGGATCTGCAAACTCCTCATAGTCAAAGCAGGGCAAAGGCAGTCCCAACCCACAAAACAAGGAACATAGAAAATATGACCACTCTCGGAACAACCAGTCCAAGACGCAACACAAGAAGGGTAATGAGAAATCAAAGGACACAAGAAAGTCCTATGAATACCATAAAATCCCTTGGCACAACACCAAAGAATGTCGCTCCAAGTAGTCATTGGTAGCTGAGCTAAAATATTATTAATCAGAGGTAGATTCTGACTCTGAATCAAATCCAGAAGGAGGGAATTGGATTATCAATGATGAACCCAACACCACTGTCACTACCACCAAAGTCCATCCAAGTGAACCAGAAGAATGAGAGGAAGGGAAATGCCTCTTTTAGTCACATATGTGGGTAAAGGAGGCTCTGCTTCAGTTCATGGTTGATAGCGACAGTCAGAAGAACATAATCTCAATAGAGGTTGTCAAGTGTCTGGACCTAATGATGAAACTGCACCCGCAACCCTACACCATCACTTGGCTTCTCCAAGGAATAGATCTCTGCGTCATCCAAAAGTGTCGTCTTCCCTATGATATCAAGCCATTCAAAGGCGAGGTATTGTGTGATATTTCTCCCTTTGAATTTTGTGATGTTCTTTTACGACAACCATATTTGTGGAAGTGACATTCTATGTATGAGTCTATACCCCTCAGTTTTATTATTACTTTCGGTATATAGTTGTACAGGATACCATAGGTAGCACCACCTACCGCTATTTCTTTAATCTTTGCTAAGAAATGCAGTAAGTTCATTTCACAGACCGGGAAGTTCGTCTTCTTTATGATTTGTTTTCATAGTAAGCAGAAGGTCACCACCAAATATTTGTCCTCTACACATATCCTCTCTTTGCAATAGAATAAAGTGTATGGGATTGTGGAAGAGTACATATATATATTCTCGTCACCCATCGAGGTACTGATACACTGCCAAGTCAAGCATCCAATTGATCTAAACCCCGGTGCACCTCTACCTAATGGACCAATATATCATCGATTGTTGATGGAAAATGATGAAATCAAGTGTCATATTCAAGAGATGCTTCAAAAGGGGCATGTCATACCTAGCTCCTCCCATTGCAGAAGCCTGATTGTACTAGTGTAGAAGAAAAACAGAACCTGGTGGCTCTACATTGACTACAGAGCATTAAACAAAATCACAGTCAGGAACTGGTACCCAATTCCCCGAATTGATGACCTTCTTGACCAACTCAAGGGGGAAAATTTCTTCAGAAAGATTAACCTAAAGTCTGGCTACCACTAGGTTCCCATCGAACCGACTGATGTATGGAAGAAAATTTTCAAATCTAAAGAAGGTCTCTTCGAATGGATAGTCATGCCCTTTGGCTTAACAAATGCACCAACCATTTTCATGATGTTGATGGATGATGTATTGAGACCCTTCACTAACTCTTTTTTGGTGGTATATATGGATGACATTCTCATCTTCAATAGAACCCGGGAGGAGCACATGCATCATATTCAACAGGTTTTGAGCACTCTATGGTAGCACAAGCCATATTCCAACTTGGAAAAAATTTCCTTTGGCATGAATAGGGTCCAATACCGGGGATACATAGTTGATGAGCATGGGGTACATGTGGATCCAGATCAGATCCAATTCATTCATTATTGGCCAGCCTCAACCACACTAACTAAGCTTCAGAGCTTCTTGGGACGTGCCAACTTCTACCGATGGTTCATGTTGGGATTCTTGCATATTTCATGGACCCTCATCCAAGTGACCAAGGGCCCTAGAAACAAAAATTTTACATGGGGGAAGGCACAACAATGAACATTTGATGATCTAAAGCATTGCTTGTGCTCAACTCCAGTACTCTCCTTACCCGATTTGGAACAACCATTCAATATTAAGACTGATGCATCTGACTATGTTGTAGGCATAGTTCTCACTCAACATGATCATCAAGTAGCATACCATAGTGAGACACTCTCATATACCATCTGGAAACACCCCACCTATGACAAGGAAATGTATTCCATTGTGAAATCCTGTCGTCAATGGAAACATTACATTCTGGGAATGGAGACAATCATCAACACTAATCACAAGCCTTTGTAGTTCATACAAACATAAGGGAAGTTCCAGAATGAACTCCATCAAAAGTGGTCCACATACCTTCAATAGTTCCATATCAACATCAAGTATAACATAGGGAACACAAATTGTGTCATTGACTACCTCAATCGACCTACCATGGCTTCACTCACCACCGTGCTCCATTCCTATGGGCATTAGGCATTTGAGTGGACCCAACTTTATCATCGAGATCCTGACTTCTCCTTCACCTATCAGCTCTTGGGTACCTGTGCTAATATCACCATTTTTTACATTCAGGATGGAATGTTATGCCATCTAATCCATCTATGTGTTCCTGCAAGTGAGTGGGAAAAGAATATTTTGGATGCTCACTACAGTCAAATGGAAAACATTTTGGCATGGAGAAAACTATGGCCATTCTACATAAAAACTTTTATTGGCCAAAACATCAATTAGATGCTAGCAAGTATATCATATCTTGCACTTCCTGTGCCATTTCCAATCCAACCATCAATAAGTAAGGATATCAATGGATTACATATCTGGTCTTTTGTCCACCAAGCAAGGAAATTATTGCGTATTTGTGGTGGTTGATCGGTTTTCGAAGATGGTCATTCTCACAACCTAGAAGAAGAGAATCACAATGATATATACAACCAAGCTCTTCTTCAAAGGAGTGTGGGTCCATTTTTTGATACCACGGACCATTATCTTCAATTGGGACATCAATTTCCTCAACATGTTTTGGTCGAGTCTCTAGTCATTGTTGGACACCAAGCTCACTAAATCCACTTCCTTTCATGACCCTCAAACCGATGACCAAACAGACGTCATCAATTATATGATTGTGCACATCCTGCACATGTATAACTCTAAGAATATTCATACATGGGATGAGATTATTTCCTATGTTCAACATAGCTACAACATGGTTCTCCATAGCTCCATTGGCCATATCCCCTTTCAGGTGAGGTTGGGATTCCAACCATTGGGTCCCATTGATGTTGCACTACCTTTTGCAACCACACAGACAGATTATTCCCATGTTCTTTCTGAGGTGAACAAAGCCACCAGATTCATTGAGTACATTAAGCACATCCTCTAACAAGTCCATGAGATTTTTCAAAAAGCCAATGCTAAGTACAAGCAATGCCATGATCAACACCTAGTACTACCCAAGTTTTAGGTGGGAGACAAGTTTTGGTTACATTTATAGAACAAACTCCTTACAAGGCCCCATCAGAAGATCCAACCACTTTTCTATGGGCCTTAAAACATCACCAAGGTTATGGGTGATAATGATTTTGAGCTCAACACTCCCCCCTTCCTTGGCTTGCACCCCATGTTCAATGTGGACCTCCTTTGACCATATTTTCCACCATTATTGGACACATCAAAGATCGCAGAATAGTTGACACCAACAAATATAAACATTGATATTATGGAACAGGCACCCACTGATCAGATAGTGGACACATGGGTCAAGGCACTCACCAGCAAAGGATCCATATTTATCGGGTTTTCAAGGAAGGGCATCCCCTACACCAAGGAAAGTGGCTCACCCATAGCCAAATTCAGTAGAAATTTCCTCACCTGATTGGGGCACTCAACACAATGGAGAACATTACTTACTAAGGGGGGAGAACTGATCCAGGTGGATATTGGTGGCCACCCACCTATTCCAACTAGCTCCTCTTGACAATTTTTAGTTCAACATGTTCTTCTGTAATTCTTTGTAATTGTGGGTTATACACTTCTGAAGCTGTTTTAATCCCTGCACAACATCCAAGTGGAGATTGGTGGCCACCCATTTAATCCAACTAGCTTATTTTGAAAGTTTTCATGTCAATACATCTTTTTGTACTTATAGGGACATTTTGGGGCCCTAAACAATGTTTTTTTGGCTTTCCTTAGTCAAACTATAGATATAATCAGATTTTGACAACAAAATATGTATTTCTCGAAAATACCTTTCCAATGGGCTATCACATGTCTAAAATGGAGGTTGTATGAAAAAGTTACAACCCTGAGAAGTTGAGGTACCAAATTAGCCATTGAGGCCCACATAACTTTTGGTGTTTCATCTCCTAGGGTTAGGTTTTTGTATGTCTGTGGTTTTGGAATTCATGAGTAATATTTAAAAGGCCTCTGGATACTCATTGTAATCATTCTTCTTAGACGGATGCACGTAGAAACAACATATCTTATCAGAGATAGCTACCACCATTCGAGCAAGTTGTTTTCGGTTCTGCAGTTTTACAGTTTCAGCCTATTTTATTTATTCAATATAATTTATTGTTCACTGGATATCTATTGTTGTTCTATGTATCTCTGTGTTGTTGTATTGATTATTTTATTCATTTTGTTCTGCTCATAAATCCGGATCACTACCTTTCACCAATTCTTTTGTGGTGGTGTATCTAGATGACATACTCATCTACAACAAGACTTGGGAAGAACACTTGCAGCATAGTCAACGAGTTATGCACACTTTGCAGCATCACAAGCTATATTCAAACCTTGAAAAATGCTCCTTAAACATGGACAAGGTCTAGTACCTAGGATACATTGTTGATGCACATGGCATGCATGTTGATCTGGCCAAGATCCAACTCATCTGTGACCGGCCAACCCCAACCACTCTCACTGATATTCAGAGCTTCTTATGCCTTACCAATTTCTATTGCAGGTTCATGTTGGGATTCTCCCATATTACATGGGCCCTCAATCAAATAACCAGGGGTAGTGGTAAGGAAAAAATCATGTGGGGCCTTTCCCAACATAAATCATCCGATGACCTGAAGCAGCGCATGTGATTAGCCCCAGTGCTTTCATTACTTGACCTACAAAAAACCTTTGATTTAGAGACATATGCTTCAGACTTTGGTTTGGGTGTATTCATCACTCAGCATGGCCACCCCGTGGCATATCATAGTGAGACATTATCATATGTCGTTCATAGGTACCCTACTTATGAAAAAGAAATGTACTCAATTGTGCAAGTATGTCACCAATGGAGGCATTAAATTCTTAGGAAGGAGACAGTAATCCACACTGATCATAAGCCATTGTATTTCATGCAGACGAAAGGAAAATTGCATAATGGTCTCCATAAAAATTGGTCCACATATTTACAAAAATTTCACCTCAACATCAAGTATAAAATGGGAATAAATAACTGAGTCACTGATTACCTCATCCGACCTCCAATCATGGTACTCACCACAGTGCTAGATTCTTGGGGCCACAAGACCTATGGATGTCCCCACCTCTATGAGACAGATCCTGACTTTGCCAACAATTACCTGATGTTAGGGACAAACACAACTGTCACTAATTTCCATCTTCAGGACAGGATTTTGTGCCATTTGGGCCATCTCTACATTCCATCAAGTGAGTGATCAAAGATGATTTGGGAAGCCAACTGGAGTCTGTTGGAAGGACACATTGGCATGTAAAATACAATGGCGATGCTGTAATGACATTTATATTGGCTGAAGCTTTGATAGGATGTCAACAAGTATATTTGGTCTTGCACTGCTTGCATTATTTCCAAACTGACCACTAAGAAATAAGGCTTGTACACTCCTCTACCTAATCCTAATAGGCCCTGGGAATCCATTTGAATGGACTACATGTCGGACCTTCCATCCACCAAGTGGGGAAATGACTATATTTTCATGTTTGTTGATTAGTTTTCCATGATGGCGATTATGGTCCCCTACAAGAAGAGCATCACAGTGGAGGCCACTACCAATATCTTATTTGAATTAGTGTGGGTACACTTTGGGATCCAAAAAACCATTATCTCAGATCGAGACAGTCAGTTTCTCAATACATTCTGGTCGAGCCTCAAGTCACTACTGGACACAAATATCACCAATTCCACTGCCTTCCACCCCTAGATGGATGGCCAAAACAAGTTCGTCAACGGGATGACCATGCACATCTTGTGCATGTACAATTCCAAGCACCCCTGCACTTGGGATGATAGTCTTCCCTATGTCCAACAACGCTACAACAAAGCCATACATAGCTCAACCAGCCAAAACCCCTTTCAGATGGGGTTGGGATTTCAACCATTGGGTCCCATGGATGTTTCACTACCCCTTTTTTCCACCTAGGCAGATTTGTTGAAGGCTCGAAATGGAGCTGACAAATCCACTCAATTCATTGAGAGGATCCAACACATTCGCCAACAGGTTCAGGATATTTTGTAGAAGTCCAATGCCAAGTACAAGCAATGCCATGATCAACACTGGGTGCCACACCAATTTTAGGTGGGAGACAAAGTTTGGTTTCACTTGTAGAAAGAACACCTCATCGAGCCTCATTGGAAGCTTTTTCCACTCCATTATGGAACTTACACCATCACCAAGGGTTTGGGTGACAATTATTTTACACTTAACCTGCCTCCCTTCCTTGGCTTGCACCTAGTGTTCAATGTGGATATCATTCGGCCTTATTTTCCAACATTATTGGACACGACGGAGATAACAGAACAATTGACATCAACGGAGCTCAACTCTGACTGCATGGAACAAGAATCCACTAATCAGATCATAGACACACATGTCAAGGGAATGTTGTTTGTGGAGCCTGATTATCTTACTGATTCAGAGGTCTTTGTTTCTATCCATGTTTATACTCGATGAATACTTTACACCCAGGAAGAATGTACACTCCTCCACGTGGGGGAGTGCAGAGGGGGTTGCGCCCCCTATAGGGTCCAAGGGGGATATCACCTCAAATGGGGGCTCTAAGGGAAAGCAGGCCCTTGACGGGGGTTTAACAAACAATGTTCCCTGAAGGAAAAAATTCCATGTAAATGTATATTGTAATTTCATAGTAAATATGGACTGTTCATTATAAGGTCACAGGTATGATGGTAGAAGTTATGTTAGGATTTTTTTCCCTAGAAGAAACCCTATTTTATGAGGGAAATGTATTGTGGCTATGTATTATTGTGAATATTGTATTCTGAGTGAGGAGACTGTGAGAGAAAGAAGAGGAAGTTACATCGGGTGTGTTGTAGGTTGTATCCCTTCATTTGTTGGATAATAATAAAGGAAGGACCTAGAAATGTCTCTGGTGGACGTAGCCCACACTGGGTTAACCACTTATATCTATGTCTCTATTATATTGTGTATCTTCTATGATTTATTTCTACATTTGTTTTATTTTATTGCGATCTTTTTTTTCTAACAATTGGTATCAGAGCCAAGTTACTCGTAGGAAAAGAGGGTTCCTGGTTTGAGTGGGAGAAATGGTGGAAGATGGAAAGTTTAAGGTCGAGAAATTTAATGGCCAAAACTACCAGTTATGGAAAATGTAGATGGAATATTATTTATACCATAAGGATCTATTCCTACCATTGGGTGGAATAGCAAAGAAGTCAACGACCATGAAGGATGAAGAATGGGAGGCTCTTGAAAAAAATTAACTAAAATAATATAGTTGATCCTGGCGGCGTCGGTGGATTTCAATATTTCAAAATAAAATACAATGAAGGAGTTGATGGATGCATTGGATAAACTATATGAAAAAACATCGGCATCCAATAAGGTATTTCTAATGAAGAGATTATTTAATATGAAGATGTCAGAAGGTGGGTCTATTATAGATCATTTAAATGAATTTAATACGGTTACTAATCAACTAAGTTATGTAAAATTGGACTTTGATGATGAGGTCAAGGATCTTATACTCTTGTTCTCATTGCCAGAAATTTGGAATGGCTTGGTCATGGTTGTAAGTAACTCTGTCTCTGTTTCAAACACTTTAAAATTTGATGATGTTGTTGGTGTTATCCTTAGTGAGGAAATACAACGAAAAATAACAGGTGAGACATCAGGTAATACATTAAACATGGAGAATAGGGGAAGACAAAAGTATAGAGGAAAGGGCTCAGGGAACCACAATAATTATAGGAAGGGCAGATCCAAATCTAGACTCAGAAATATAGAGTGTTGGAATTTTGGGAAGAAAGGACATATAAAGAAAGACTATAGAGCTCCAAATAAACAAAGAGATGGACATTAGGAGAAAAATCAGGAAGAAAATGTAACATGTGATGTGTTACAATATGCTTTTATTCTTTCTATAGATAATGTTTCTGAGTCCTGGGTAGTAGATTCAGGATCTTCATTTCAAGACACACCCCATAGGAAACATTTCTAGATTATGTTCAAGGTGATTTTGGACAGGTTCATTTGGGTGATTATGCACCATGCAAAATTGTTGGAATGGAAAAGGTGTAGGGTCCTATCTAACAGAACCTAAAATTTCATAAATTTAAACATAAAATTTCTATCATAATTTCTTTACAGTTCTATATTTAGCAAAATAACAGTTCATGGTTTAGCAAAATTCAAAATGAGCAGCAGGATATAAATAACATATTGAATAACATACACAACATAGTAAAATAATGAACCATCAAACGATAATGAACATGCCATAATAATGAAAATAAATACCTCGCAAGTGATGTTGTTTCCCCAACTCTGTCTGTCCAAGCTGAAGCTGAAACTCTACCCAAGCTGCTCTACCCAAACTCTTCCCAAAACTAAATCTTTTCCTCCCAACCAACTAGGAACAGAGCCTCTCCATATCCCTAGCTCCAATATTATGTAAGGATTCCTAGCCCCCGAGCCCAAAAATCCCAGCAACAGGTGCCCCATGTCTCAGTCCACCAAACTCCAACACGTTCCTCAAGAAAAAACCAGTAGTACCATCCTCCATCAAGCTACTCCAGCCCCAATCCAACAATATAGTCCTCTCCTATGAAAAATGATGCTCTCCCAAAAACAAAAGTTCCTTCTCGAGTGTTTTTCCCTTCTCTTATTCTCATTTCCCCCTCTCTCATTCACTGCCTTCTACCTTCATTAAGTCTCACCCACCTTATATCTCCATTAAGTGGCATCTACCTTATCCCTTTTCTCTTTAATGGTTCCATCATCCGATACATTAAGTCTCCATTTAATAAATTAATAATTTATTAAACTCAAATTCATTAACCAAATATTTAATCATGAAATTAATAAATTAATTAATTAAACTAATATACATTAAAAAAATATTAAATTAGGACAAATAATTAATTAATTAATTAACTAATATACATTAAACAATTATTTAAATCATGAAAATTGATTAATTACTTAGGGTTGTTACATACACCCACCCTTCAGGAAACTTCATTCTGAAGTTAAAGTATTTTATGATACAAGGGAAAAGACACATGGTTCACACATTCATATCCAATAACCGACATTATTAGTAAGTAAGCCAAGAAAAATCATACATACTAGTGTACATGTACAAGAAATGCATGTGTAGCTAGTACATACAAGTCTCATGCATGTACTAATAACAATAACTATCACCCCTATAGTAATTTATGTATGCATCCAATCCAATCAACAAGACTATTCATTTTATAAAGGATAATAAACCAATGAAATTTTTGTGAATTCCCTTAATTACAATAATCTAGCTCAACAATTTTGTTTAGAAAATTGTGGTTTAGTTACGTAATTATGAATATTCATATATACACATTTTCTTTTCAGAAGGAAAAACAATAAATTCCACCATAAGACGAATCTCTATACACTCTCAACTATTTCTATTCATCCTTCCTCCCTAACTTACTTCCATCTTCCATTCCTATCCTTCTTCTGCTGGACTATCTTGGAGCGTCAACTATATTGACCTAACTCCAAATAGAACCCATAAGTGGAAGTGTCACTATCTTGACCAAGCTTCCCCAACATACAACTAACAGTCATCATCACATGTCTAGGGGAGCGTGAGCTAACACCGTCCTCCCATGACTCTAGGTTTCGGAGGATACACAGTGGGAAATGCCTCCACCCATCCTAACAGAACTAGGGTCCACATCCTACAATGGAATATATAGTGGCACCATGTTGCTGGGATTTTTGTCATCGTTTATTTAGTTTTAGGCAGTCTCAACACCTGAAATCCTACACTAGTCCAAATATCATAGCAATCCATTCAAACCAATATAATCTCACATACGAAGATTCATACCATATTGTTTCTCAGTCAGTGGTCATGACATCCACTTTCATTATCATTATCCCTTGTCTATTTCATAGCCCAATGACCTGTAGATTAGTCTATAACACAAACTCATGCATATCTATGCATTATCATCATGTAATTGCATACAACCATAATTTCAATTCGGTATCCACGTACCAACAACTTTAACATTGAAGTTTTCAAGTTAGAAATAGATCTCATAATATCCCCACAATTCAATTAACATTACCCATTCATAGAATTATCATTTACATAATAGATTGCATCATATCCAACATCATTCAAATAGCATTTAAACCTTCATAGGATTTGCATTCACACAGTATATCACATCATATCCATCATCATCATAAACATTTAAACATTCATAGAATTTACATTCACATAGTAGATCACATCATATCCATCATCATCAATAACATTTAAACATTCATAGAATTTACATTCACATAGTAGATCGCATCATATCCATCATCATTAAAATAACATTTAAACATTCATATAGGTTTCTACATCTTAAAAGTTCAAGTGTATCATTAATAGTTTCATGGTGAATAGAAAATAAAGGTAATCAAGCCTCACGTAATCCTAGTTGTCTATGTCAAAAGATGGTGTTACATACACCCAACGTTCGAGAAACATATTCTCGAGGTGGTCAAAAAAAGTGAGGGATAATCTCGCCGTAACGTCTCGGCATCCTCCCAAGTAGAAGATCCTAGACTAAACTTGTCCCACTGGACCTTAACTTGGTCTACCGGACGGTTCCTGAGTTGTCGGACTCTACGGTCCAATATGCGTAATAGTTCTACCGTGAGGGTTCCCACATCCGATACCTACAATTCCTTCCAATTTAGTTTATGTGATTCACTAGAAACATAATGACGTATAACAGATACATGAAAAACATTATGAGTTTTATGCAAGTGGGGTGGCAGTATGAGATGATAGGCAACAGTTATAATTTTCTCTTGGATTCTGAATGGTCCTATAAATCGAGGTGACAACTTTTTCCCCTTCCCAAACCATATGGTACTATTATTAGGCCTGATACAAATGAAAACCTGATCTCCCACTTTATAACTTCGTTCAATTCTATGTGCATCCGCATAACTTTTCTACATATCATGTGCTTCCTTTAGTCTCTACCTAATCTAAATCCCTTATTCCTCCATCTTTTGAATCAATTCTTTCCCAACTATTACTCAGTCTTCTAACCTCTCCCAACTCAATGGTGTTCTGCATGGCCTTCCATACAAAGCTTCGTAGGGTGGCATTCCGATGGATCTATGAAAATTGTTATTGTAGGCGAACCCTACCAAAGGTAGGTACTTCTCCTAATGGGTTTGATTATCCATAACATACATCCTAAGCATGTCTTCCATAACCTGATTTACTCTCTCATTTTTCCCATCAGTTTTTGGATGATAAGCTATTCTTTAGTTCAACTAAGTCCCCAATGTTGACTGCAAACTTGTCCAAAACCTAGAAGTGAATCTGGAGTCCCTATTTGAAATGATATTCTTGGGTATCCCATGCAAATAGATGACCTCACCTACAAACATGCATGCCACATCAGTGACATCGTAAGTGTCTCTAACCGGAATAAAATGAGCATTCTTGGTCAAGTTATCAACTATCACAAGAATGGCATTGTGTCTATGAGATGTGAGCGGCAACCCCACAACAAAATCCATGGAAATGACTTTCCACTTGGATATAGGAACATCATGTGGTTGTAGGAGGCATGTTGGGTGATGGTGGTCAGCTTTCACTTGTTGACACTCTAGGAACTTGGTGATGAAGTGGACTACATCGCGCTTCATGCTTGCCCAGAAGAAGAGATTCCTCATGTCTGCGTACATTTTCTTCACACCCGGATCCTCTATGGGATTCCTTCAGTATGATGCTTTGAATATCCCCACCTTCGGGGATGTACATCCTTCCTCAATATCTTAATAGTTCGTCTACTTCCAGACTATATCCTTCATACTTTAGATCTAATTTCCTCCCACTCTGGAGGTTTGAAGTAACCTTTAAATACCAACTGTCTCCATGGGGTGCATCAACACACATTCCCTCAGATTGACTTTTAAGGGTACCAAGGAGAAGACACGTGGTCTCCTGCTTAAGGCATCTACGACCACATTTTCCTTTCCCTTGATGTATGAAATACCAAAATCGTACCCACTCATAAACTCACTCCATCGCCTTTGCCTGACATTCAAATCCCTTTGAGTGAAGAGATGTTTTAAACTTTGATGGTCTGTTTTGAGCTCAAAGTTTCTCTGCACTAGATAGTGCCTCCAAAGTTTTAGAGCTAGCATTATGGCTGCCAAATCCAAATCATGATTAGCATAAATATCCTCATGTTTCTTTAACTTCCTTGATGCATATGATATCACTCCTCCATCCTGCATTAGCACGACCCCCAACCCTTGCTTCAAGGCATCTGTGCAGACTGTGAAGTCCTTTTCCATATCCGGCACTCGTAGAATTGGTGCACTAGTTAGTAACCTTTTAAGCTCGATGAATGCACTATCACATTCTTCTGTCCATTCATACCTGACCCCCTTGCACTGCAAAGTGGTGATGGGTTTCGCATTTTTAGAGAACCCTTCCACAAATATCCAATAATAACCTGCTAGCCCCTTGAAGCTTCTTACCTCATGAGCATTTTTCGACACTGGCCATTCCATAATGGCCTTTACCTTTTCTGGTTCCATGGAGATTCCTTCCCCATAAATGATATGACCTAAATAGTGAATTTATTTCTGGAAGAAGGAGAACTTTGACAACTTCCCATACAATTTATTCTCTCTAAGGTAGGACAACACCACTCGCAAGTGTTCCTCATGTTCTCTTTCATTCTTGGAATAGATGAGGATATCATCTAAAAAGACTTGTACAAAGCGGTCTAAGTACTTCCAGAATACACCATTCATGAGGCTCATGAATACTGTTGGCACATTGGTCAATCCGAAAGGTACTACGACAAACTCGTAATGCCCAAACTGAGTTCGAAAGGTAGTTTTAGGAATATCGCCCTCCTTAGTCCTTAATTGGTGATACCCTAGTCGCAAATCAATTTTTGAGAATATCACTACTCCTTTCATCTGATCAAAGAGATCATCTATCTGTGGCATTAGGTACCTATTTTTCACTATATCATGATTCAAGTCCCTGTAATCTATACACAGTCATAAGGAACCATCCTTATTCTTTACAAAAATTACTGGTTCACCCCAAGGTGAGACACTAGGCCTTATTATCCCTAAGTTGAGTAGCTCTTTCAACTGCATCTGCAATTCACAAAGTTCTGGTGTTGTCATCTGATATGAAGTCTTGGAAATTGGTTCTGCACCAGGTTTTATCTCAATAGTAAAATCAAGATCCCTCTTAGGAGGTAACCATGGTAACTCATTCGGAAAAAAATATTTAAACTCTAACAATACTGGGTACTGATCTAAGGAGGGTCCTTTCCTTTCACTCATTACTTCCACTACATAAAGTCGACACCCTTGCCTCATGCACCACTTAACCTTCATAGTTGAGATAAAGTATAGAGACACCTTTCTTTGTAAACCGTGGATCTCTATTGGCCTTCCTTCATCGTCAACACAAAGCACCCTTTTTGCGAAACAGTCTACCATAGCTCTATGTGCTTCTAACCAATCCATTCCAATGATTAGGTCATACATCCCAAGGGAAGTGACGTATACCTTCAACATGGTAGTACACACTCCCAGGTCTACCCCAGGTCTACTAGACAATTATCAGCGCTAGGTCCTACCACTTGTTTTTCCCCTGAAGCCATCTCGACTTGTTTAAAGTCATTGTGCTCGTAGGCTGCCAACCCACTCTTTTCTAATGCAGATGGTGAAATGAAACTATCTATAGCACCAGAATCAAATAAAATCTTAACATTGATATGATTTAGTGTACCTGATGAATCCACCACCGTGGATTGATGTTCTGCCTGGTGATTATTAACTACTATGTAAATATGGTGGCTGCTACTTGCTCTTCCCATCGGGGCCTTTCCTTCTCTATGCACAAATCCTAATTGTAAATCTGGGTAGTCATGCTGGTAATGAGGTCCTCCACATCCCCAATATGTAACACGAGATTGAACCTACGCACTACTCTATGACTGTCTCTGAAATGAGCTCCTTCCCTTGGAACCCCTGCCCCTACTAGCTGCTCCCTAAGAAGGTTGTGAACCTACCTGGGTCATTGGTGATGAACAAGATGTTGCACTCGCTGCCATTGAAATACCTATGGCAACTATCCTTGGCGCAAATCTATTACCATAAGGAGGTGTTCTAGAGCTCCCTCCCCTGGAGAAGGTCCTAGGGACCTTCCCCACAAATCTAGGATGATGTGGAAAGGTCGACCTCATACCTCCATTTAAGTTCATGTGTTCCTCAGCATAACGTTCATTTTCGACTGCTTCTGCTACTGAAGACGGTTTCCACATCCGTACCATGGCCCTTATCTTATGGTTTAACCGATAGAAAAAGAGTTATGCCTGTCGTTGATCATTATCCATGTATGAAACATATTTCACCAACTCCATGAACTTGATCTTGTACTCTTCCACGGTCCTGTTCCCCTTTACTAGAGCATGAAATTCTCCTACCTATTGTTCCTCGTAGTAAGCTGGTAGATATTTCCTTTGGAACCTTTCCTCAAAAATTTCCCAAGAGACGGTGCCTGGGGTAAGGTGCAACTACCTCTCCAGGTTGCCCCATCAGTTCAGGGCACTGTCCCTTAACTGAAAGATAGTTATTTTCTCCTTTGATGTGGAAGCATAATCTCTTAAGGTGAAACATCATGTCACTCCTTCTAACCATGCCTCTGCACGTTCACTGGTACGACCTCTGGAAAACTATGGAAGTTTGATCTTCTGCAGTTCTCTAGTGATGTATTCGGGTGGAGGCCCTCCCGCTGAATCCCTCGACGCTTAAAGATCACCCATTCTAGATGGTGGGGGCTCCACTTCGAACCCTTCTAGTTGAAACCTCTTTAAAGTCTCATTTATGGCCTCCAAAAAGCGGTGCAGAATGAGAGCTAATTCAGGTGATGGTGGTGGCAACGTTGGCGGTCCCTGTGACAATGCCCCTCTGCCTCGATTTCCTCTCATCCTAGCCATCCTGTATAATTGAATCTGCATCAACCAAAAGTTTGTCAGGGAGAGTCTAGGGCAATTCACATTTGCGTAACTTAAACTTGAAAATAGGGTTAGGCATAAGTTTTTTTTTACTTGTTTTTAAACAGACGTTACTCTCCTTAGGGGAAGTGGCTAGGTCAGGGTTAAAGAATATAAGCTCGATGTCTTCGCCTAAGAAAACTACTGACTCCCTCGCCTGGTAGCTATGTTAGCATTGTACCATACTCGCCATAGTGCATCAAATCCCCTATGTAGTGCTTTCTATCATACCTCCTATTATAACCTAACTATTCCCCACAACATGTGTCAAACTCCCGCTACTCTACAAGGACCTTTAACCTTTATAAATATAAATAACCCTATTACATTCATTAATCATATGATTAATGACATAGGTTTCAAACCTACTATTAACATGATAATTTTATAATGTTAATTTACTTAATTATTAAATTAACCTTATAATTTTTCATTAAATTAAAACTTTTAAATACTTCTTTATTCAATTACTATTAATGATTAATTCATTTATATATATATATATATATATATATATATATATATTATCTTTTCTTTTCTTTTTTTTATTTTAATTGTTAAATAATTAAAATTTTAAACAAATTTTTTTAAAGAGTTAAAATTTTAAACCTAAATTTAAACGATTAAATTTAAAAGAAATAATTAATAAAATATTTAAAATAACATTAAATTATAATTAATAAAAAAAAATTAAAATAATTTTTAATAATAAGAATTTTTTAAATAAAGTCAAGCATCGTGGGTGCATGAGGCCCACGTACCCCACCCTCGCTTCCTCCCGCTCTCCTTATCTAAACCCTTATCTCTCATCTTCGGAATCCTAATCCTGCACTCTCCATCCCCAAACCCTACACACATCCTTCCTCTGCAAATGTGGTCGGCCTCTCTCTATGGCTTGAGGCTCCTCTTTCATTCTCATTTTTTGTCATTTTCTTAGCAAAGGGAAGGCGTATTGGCTGTGTGGGCTTGGTCGCGTAGTCCTTTGGCTGTGCAACTACATCGGGCTCCTTCCTGTGGGCAAGATGAAATATACAAGCTCTCGTGGGATCCTCCTCATGGCTTGGCACATGGTCTTGGCCGCTGGATTGTAGACTTGTATGTTGTTGACTGTGTAAAGGCCTGTGGGCTCCTCCCTTGTGGCTTGGCAAAGGCCTGCAGGCTTGGTTTCTGCGGGCTCCTCCCTGTGGCTTGGCAAAAACCTGCAGGTATGCAATGGAGCTTGGCATGTGTGCATTGGGTTGTGTATGTTGTTGCTAACCTGTGTGTTGTGTTGCAGGTGCTTGGCTCGGATGGATTGGAATAGAAGTGTTTCATGCGCTTTGTTGGCTGGCGTGTAGAGTGTAAGTTGTTGTGTTCTTAAAAATCTCTTGGTTTTGATTCCTGCAGAGGAGGAATATAACAAATTTTGAACCTGCGACCTATTTGGATTTCCTTCGGCATATTATTTGGGCGTTCTTTTATGATTTGGTACACTTGTATCAGCCATATATGTATAGATTAGGTTCAATATTATATAAGCCTATATGTTTTTTTTTTTTTTT
>JZKD02S1982948.1:290789-302817 GCA_000966675.3 Picea glauca
TGGCCCCTCTTGGTTACACGCAACATTCAGGACAATGCCCCAAATTTTATTTTTTGGGCGTTTTTTCTATTTTAGCAGATTTTGCTATTTTTAGTGGTTTTCTAAATTAATCCCAGATTAAGGGATTAGGGTTTTGGTATCTATGGAATACCTAAAAACATTGTATATATATTGTATGGTGAATTTTGAAATGAATACAATGAAGAGTTGAAAGGCTTCCTCTCGGTTCAGGGTTTCCAATATAAATCTCTGTGTACTATGTGTATGAGCCATTGATTAATTTATGTTTTTCTTAAGAATCTATATGCATTTCTTTATTTCACAGGTTTAAAACTTACAGTGTACCTTTATTGGATACAGTGTTAAAGGTTTTTTTTATCGCTTATGGGATTATGAAAATCACAAAATCATTAGGAGTAGAGATGTCATAGTCAATGAGAAGGTTGTGTACAAGGATCAATTGGAGGGAAAGAAATAGGAAAAAGAAAAACCAGAATACATAGTGCTTGATGAGATCACTGAAAAATAAATTCCAAAGGTACCAAACAATCAAAATGTACAACAACAGGATAAACAAGTACCTCAAACTCATGCAAGTGTTGTTAGAATATCTACCAGGTTAAGTAGACCCACTGAACGATACTATCCTTCATTGTATTATTTATTATTGACTAATTTTGGTGAACCAAAATGTTATGAAGAGGCAATGCAGGTGGACACTAAAAATAAGTGGGAGAAAGTCATGAAAGAAGAAATGGATTCCCTAGTAAATAACCAGACTTGGGATTTGGTTCAGTTTCCTATAGGAAAAAGAGCATTGCAAAATAAATGGGTTTACAAGTTGAAGGAAGAAGATAGAGGAAAAAGAGGTACAAGGCTAGACTTGTTGTAAAGGGATTTGCACAAAAGAAAGGTATAGATTTTGATGAAATATTTTCTCCTGTTGTTAAAATGACTTCAATTAGGACTATTTTAATTCTTGTGGAAGTATAATATTTTCATGTTGAACAGTTAGATGTAAGAACAACTTTTTCTCCATGGGGATTTGGAGGAATATATTTATATACAACAACCACAGGGATATGAGGTCAAAGGTAAGGAGAATTTGGTATGCAAGTTGAAGAAGAGTGTGTATGGCCTACAAAAAGCTCCAATGCAGTGGTATTTGAAGTTTGATAGGTTTATGACAGAACAAGGTTATAGTAGATGCCATTATGATCATTGTGTTTATTTTAAAAGGATACAAAATGGAAGCTATATTATCTTGCTATTGTATGTAGATGGCATGCTTGTTGCAGGGTATCATATGGAGCATATAAATCTTCTCAAGAACAAATTATCTAATTCATTTGTGATTCAGGATTTGGGTGCTTCAAAGAAAATCCTTGGTATGAGAATAAAAAGAGATAGAAAAAATTGCAAATTGGCACTATCTCAGGGTGAGTACATAGAGAAGGTGTTGGAGAGGTTTAGAATGCAGAATGAAAAACCAGTTAGTACATCTTTGGCCAGTCATTTCAAATTAACTAAGGAAATGTGTCCCAAGACATAGGAGGAGTTAAAATACATGTCTAGGGTCCATTATTCATTAGCAGTTGGCAGGTTGATGTATGTGATTGTTTGCAAAAGACTAGATATTGCACATGTAATGGAAGTTGTGAGAATTTATATGAACAATCCAGGTAAAGAACATTGGGAGGAAGTAAAGTGGATTCTCAGGTATTTGAGAGGTACTGCTACTCATGCATTATGTTTTTGAGGTTCAGACACTGTTCTACAGGGATATGTTGATTCATATATGGTAGGTGATAATGATAACAAGAGGATCACCACAAAGTATGTTTTTACTATAGGTGGAACAACAATAAGTTGGATTTAAAAACTGCAAAAGGTTGTTGCAATTTCAACAACAAAGGCATAGTATGTTGCTACTACAGAGGCTAGTAAAGCGATGATTTGGTTACAGAAGTTTATGGAGGAATTGGGAAAGAAGCAAGAGAATAGTAGGTTGTACTTTGACAATGAGAATTCCATTTATCTTGCAAATAAATCATCCTTCCATTTGAATACTAAGCATATACATTTGAGGTACCATTTCATACAATCCATTTTGGAAGATGGACATTTGAAGTTGAAAAAGATACACACTAGCTAGAATCCTACAGACATGTTAACAAAGGGAGTAACCAGGGAGAAACTGAGTTCCTAATCAATTTCAGTTGGTATTCAACCATGAAGGTGAAGATGAGAATTTCCAGGTCCAAGAAGGATCAGAGTCCAAAAAATACAACAACGGTGGAGTTGTTGAGATCAACATCCAAGTGGGAGATTGTTGTTTGTGGAGCCCAATTATCTTCCTGATTCAAAGGTCTTTGTTTCCAGCTTTGTTTATATCCCATGAAGACTTTACAACCTAGAAGAATGTACACTCCTCCATGTGGGGGAGTGTAGGGGGGAATTGCAGGTTCGGGTGCGAAGCCGCCGAAGGAAAAATTTCCTTGTAAATGTATATTTTAATTTCATAGTAAATCTGGACCATTCATTATAAGGTCATAGATCTGATGGTAGAAGTTATGTTAGGGTTTTTTTCCCTAGAAGGAAACCCTCTTTTATGAGGGAAATGTATTGTGGCCATGAATCATTGTGACTATTGTATTCTGAGTGAGGATACTATGAGAGAAAGAAGAGGAAGTTAAAACAGGTGTGCTTTAGGTTCTATCCCTTCATTTCTTGGATAATAATAAAGGAAGGACTTGGGAATTCCTCTAGTGGACGTAGCTCACACTGGGTGAACCACATATATCTATGTCTCTATTGTATTATGTATCTTCTGTGTTTTATTTCCAATTTTTTTTTATTTTATTACTCTGTGATATTGTTTTTCTAATAGGGAACTCACCAAAATAGGATCCAACTTTATCAGGTTTTCAAAGCAGGGCAACTCCTGCACCAAGGCAAGTGGCTCACCCAAGGCCAAATTTAGCAGAAATTTCCTCATCTAATGGGGGAACTCAATGAAATGGATACCATTTATTCCTAATGGTGAAGGATTGATCCATGAATATCTCATTTTCCATCCACCTTGTCCAACTGGATCAAAACAATTTTTTGGCAAGTTACTATTTTTAGTAGTTTTTCGGTTCCCAAACTTTCGGGGCCATTTTGAGGACCTAAACTATGTTTTTTCATGATAAAACATCTTATTTAAATTTTAAGGTTTTATTTACCCCCCTAAATTAATCTCCTCATGAATACCTTTCCAACGAGCTATCGTATGCACTAAACAAATATCATATGTAGAAGTTACGACCTCGGGAAGTTAATGTACTAACTTACACCAACGAGACCCAAATGACTTTTGGCACTTCATCTCCTAGGGTTAGGTTTTTGGATGTCTATGGTCTTGACATTCATATTTATTGTAAAAAGGCCTTCATAGCCTCATTTTACTCATCTTCTTGCAAATGATCATAGTCGTCACATATCTTCTCAGAGATAAGCTTCCACCATTCTAGAAAGCTTGTTTTCAATCTACATTTTATAGTTTTCAACATATTTCTTATTTAATAGAAGTCAAGTTTTAGTATATCTCTGTTATTTTTCACTGTGTCTCTGTTTTAATTTCATAATTATGTGGTTTCATTTTGTTCCACTCATAAATCCATATCGAATTGTTACAATAAAAGTAAACAATTTTTAGCATCAAGATATTCAAAGTATTTTTATTAAAGAAAAAAAAATTACTGACAAAATTTTAGCATTATTATTAAATTAAATTAAGAGGTGCATTGATTCATACACATAAACACAATGGTTCAGATTCATACATATTGGAATGCTATATAAACATAAATGTATAGTGGAAGAAGAGTGTCTATGTGGTCTAATTCAGAAGATCAAACACAGATAGAGCCCAAGGAAGAACATGAAACAATCACATGAACTGAGGGTGGAAGGGAGGATTGGAATCCTCTACAAGTTGAATCCTAAAATAAGGGATTTGGTCCTTCCTCAAGTCAGTGCTTTAAAATAAGGGAGTTGGTGCTTGAAAACAAGGGATTTGGTGCTTCCTCAAGTTGTTGCTTGAAAACATGGACTTGGTGTTTCCTAGAGTTGGTACTCTAAACAGGGAATTGGTGTCTCCTTGAGTTGGTGCTCAAAATAAGAGAGATTTGTGTTTCCTACATATTGTAACTTGTATTTTTTGTAATTGTTATAAAAAAAATTTCAGCACATTCTTGTTGATCAATTATTGTGGTTGATAATTTTAATAATTAATTAGTATTAAAATTATTGAAAAAGAATAAATATTGATCCACCACACCCCCTCTTAGTATTGTCCAACATTTCAACAATTAGTATCAAAGCAGGATCCTTCAACACATTCTAACCACTTGAAGGAATATTCGGAGAAAAAATTGGATCAACAAGAAGCAATGTCTTCTAACAAAGCACCATTATTCAAAGGAGGTGATTATGCTTTTTGGAGTATAAGGATTAGAGGATATATAATGGATCTTGTATGTGATGTTTGGAAATATGTGGTGAATGGTTACACAACAACAACTACTCTACCTTCAGACGTTGCTACAAAGAAACTTTGCAATGATAACTCAAAGGTTGTTAATGTAATTTTGGATGGATTAGAAAACCCTATATTTGTAAAGGTGATGCACTGTAAATCAGAAAAATAAATTTTGGATAAACTTAAAGTCATCTATGAAGGAGATAGAAAATTCAAGAAATCAAAACTCCAAACATACATTGAAAACCTAAAGAAGAAATAGGAAGAAAACATTGCATATTATCTTCAAAGAGTAGATGAAATTGTCAATTTATTTAGGTCACTAGGAGAAAACTTAAAAGAGAAAACTATAGTCCAAAAGGTTTTGATATAGTTTCCAATGAGATATGATGCAAAGTTATCTACTCTGGAATATCGAGAAAACCTTAACAAACTTACGATGCATGAGTTTCATGGGATTCTCATTGCCTATGAAATGAGAACCGAATAATATAATCCATTAAAAAGGGAAACAAATTTCAAATCATCAAAGACAACAAAGAACCATGAGCATGTGCCAAATGAAAAACATTCAGATATATCAAATGAAAAAGAGGCCAATTTTATAAGGAAGCTCCAGAAAGGGTCTGGCAAATATAAAGGGAAGTTACCCTTCAAATGCTTCAACTGTGGAAAAATTGGACACTTTGCTAACAAATGTACTTATCCCAAGGAAAAATATAGTGACGATGAATAATCATACAACCAAAAATACCATAAAAGGGATAAATCCCAATACAAAAAATTCTATAAGAAAAGGAAAAACTTTTACTCCAAAGAAGACAATAGTTCATCTGACATGAGTGAAGATGATGAGACAGATCTTCTAGTTATGGGAATACAAAATCAAAATAACGTTGTTGGTAACAATGAATAAAACTCTAAACTTTGAGGAGAATTAAACCTTGAATAATAAATTATTAGTGCTATTGAAGAACTGATGAAGTTTAAAAATAAGAACAAGTCATTGAAATAACAACTAGTCGAATATGAAGGAAAACAAAAATCAAGAGAAAAGAAAGTTTAAAAAACTATCAAAGAATCAGAACAAATTATTATTGAATTGAAGATTGAACTCCAAGAATCCAAAAGAATTGAAGAATCCATTTTAAAACAACTCAATGATAAGAAACAAGATTGTGAAAAACTAGAGGATGAAATTATGCTTTTAAAAAGGAAACTTGAGCAGGGGAAGCACCACTAAATATTTGAAAACAACTCAAAAATATTGGACAATATTCTTAGCAGTCAAATATCACCAAGCAATAAGACAAGGTTGGGTTATGAACAAAATAATTTTAACAAAGGATCTAACTCTACATATCAGGAAACTAACAAAAATACAAAAATTCATGCAGCTACCCTTCAGAGCTCTCTCAAAAGGGAAAAAGACAAGATAAAAGTTTATTCTAATCTATAGAAATTTGTTCTACTTTCAAAAGAAAATGAATACAAATGGAATACAATTACAAGAATAACTCCCCCCAAAAGGCATCAACATCTCTTTCTTGGATATTGCTTCTCTTGCAATAATTTTGGGCATTAGCAGTAGATTGTAGAACTTATGGAAAGAACAATCATAAAAGTCCTCAAAAACATGGCTATAAGAACAATAAGAACAAAAGTAATCAAAGAAATAGAAACTATAATTCATTTTATCCTTTATAAGATTACAATGTTGAATGCTACAAATGCAACAATTATGGTCATAAAGATAATGAATGTAGACTATCAAAATATTCCATGAAGACAAGTATCTCCAACATTCAAAAAAATTATAAGAAGACATGGAGAAGAAAATCTAAAGTACAAAGCAAGAAAAATGGTGAAGATGTTGCACCTGAAATTTATGAAGTTGATAATAGGAGAATGATAGGTGAAGTGCCTAATAAGGAATGTGAAAATCAGAGTTTTTCTTATGAAGTGGATCAAGCCCAAGAAAGAAGATTTTATAAAGAAGAATATGAAGAAGCCTCTATTGCACAAAACAATGGTGATGATGATGAACTCCAAAAATAAAATCAACCAAAATAATTAAGCAATGAAGATTTTGAAAGGTTTTCAATTTTATTTTGATGATCTACTAAAACTCCCCCTCAATAGAAAATATGAACAAAAGGAAGGAATGGATGGAAGGACTAACTGTCAGACAATTGACTTAGGTTGATGGACAGTTGGTATGGATTGTTGGTTGTGATTGATGTCAACCATTGGAGAGTGATATTGTAGATTTATGTCAACCCTTAGTGATTGACGTCAACCCTTGGAGAAAGTCTAATAGTGAATTCTAGTAGCACAAAGGTTTGGGTAATGGACCCAAGGTTGTTCATGTATAATGGTATGCGTTTTAATATATTTTAAGGTAAGACTATTCTAGATGGATATTACATGTCATTCCATTTAGGGTGGTATATGGAACGTCGCATAACCCCTCACGGTTAGAGAGTTATGGCCATGAGAAGTTGGAGGACCCAGGTTTGGGTAATGGACCCAAGTTAAGTTAATGGTATGAGTTTTGATATATTTTTATGTAATACTATTCTATATGCATAGTACATGTCATGCCATTTCTGGTGGTATGTGAAACGTCACATAACTCCTCACAGTTTGAGAGTTATGGCCTTACGAAGTTGGAGGACCCTAATATGTTGGCTTGAAGCCCCAAAAGGTCAAAGATATCAAAGTGCTTGCAAAGAGGATTATTTAAATAATAAAGTGAAGTGACAAAGTCAAGGAGGATTATTTAAATAATAAAGTGAAGTGACAAAGTCAAAGAGGATTATTTAAATAATAAGTTGAAGAGACAAAAACAAGGAGGATTATTTAAATAATAAATTAAATGGAGAAATTACTAAGTTGACAAGTGGTTAGAAGTGGGTTAGCCCTAAAATAATGAAATTGGGTTAAGATGGTTAAAAGGTAACCCCTTAAGGAAGCTACATGAAAGTATAAATAAGAGGCAAGGCTCTCTCATTTTTATCACACTTGAGCATATTGAATATCTATAGGTTACTAAGGTAAACAAAGGATATCCAAGCCGAATTTCAGAGGGAAGGTGAAGTAAAGAAGGCCAAAATTCAAGGGAGGATAAATTCGTTTGATGATGCTTTCTAAGGTATGTCATTTACAGGTCATCTCACCATTTTTGAAATAACGTTTTTTCTAGAATGATTCAGAACGTGAAATTGAGAGGCCATTGAGAAAAAATATCCAAGTAGTTGTGATACAAATTTCATCTTGTGGGTCGTTGTATTTTTGGATTTACACTTCGTGGAAAATAGGGTTTGTGGCTAGTCCTGAAACTAGTCTAAAACATGTGTTTCGGGTAAAAACATCATAACTTCTTCATAATAGATCCAAATTCAATAAGATAAAATGTGTTGGTTAGAGTACAGTCTGTAGTATTCTTTGTATAATTTTTAGATACATACAACAAATATTATGTGCAGGACACACTCTACAATTTCACTCTCTAGAATAAGCCAGAATTCAACAAGGTATGCCATTTTTTCTATAACTCCTTTTCTGAGAGGTTCCAAGTAGTCACACAAGGAGTTATTGCATAAAACACACTGAAGAACATTGTGTACTATTTTCAGATATTTATTCATTACAAGTACATATTTATGATTATTTCAAGTTGGGGTTGTTGACTAATCCAAAACTAGTCATGTGAGACTAAAGTAAAGTTTGATGAAAATGCTAGTTTATTGGTGTTAAAGTTAAGGAAGGTTTGTAGGTATATGATCATATACACTAGGTCTATTACAAAGTTACAAATCATATTTGGATGATGAAATTGATGAGAGATTTTGGTTGAGGTACATGTTGGGTACATGGTTGAGACAAGTAATTGATGAGTTGGTGCATACATGAGGTGTATAGTTGATGATGTTGGTACATATTGATGAGTCATAGTTGATGAGTAGGTGATACATGATTGGTACATACTTGGTACATTGTTGGAGGCACTTGTTAGGAGTATTGTTGACACATGGTTTATGGATGGTGTATCATACTTGTATTGGTATATTATTAGAAGCACATATTGATCTTGGTGATGATTATGAGTTGTTGTGTTATGCTTGGTTGATGCACATCTTTGAGAGTTGTCTTGGTGATTGATCTTGGTGAGTATATCTGATTTGGTTGATAAGACTGATGAGACAGGTTGTTGTGATAGGTTGTTTCGACAAGTTGTTGTGACATGTTATTTGTACAGGTTTGGTGCATGGTTGATGCATGTGTTCATGGTACAGGTTGAGGTACAGGTTGGTGCATGGTTGATGCACTTGTTTATGGTACATGTTTCTTACAGGTTGAGGTATAGGTTGATGCATGGTTCAGGTTATTGGTATAGGTTGTTTGGTGCATGTTTACAATAGTATATCTCACAGTGATAGTGTGATAGTGGTTCCATCATTGTACTTCTACGTCAAGGCGGTTACACGAGGAAAGGAAAGGTGGTTGTATCCACCTTCTGGTTGTATCCAGAGAACATAGGGGGTTGTAGCCTCCTTCTGGTTGTAGCCAGAGAATAGGGGAGTTGGATCTTCCCTTAGGTTGTAGCCTGAGAAACTAGGGGGTTGGAGCCTCCTTCCAGTTGTAGTTGGAAAAAAAAGGAAGTTGGCTCTTCTAATGAATGTAATTCTTAAAGACATATAAGAAAAATCATTATGTGGTTTTCTCCCACCTTGGGTTTCCATGCAAAAACACTGGTGTACTATGTATGTGTATGATTGCTCATTTTTTCATTGTTTATTTACTCTGGAACTATTGGATGATAATGCTACATTGATATAACACTTGCATGTTATGGTTAAAAATGAACCAATTTCTCTATTATTGATTCACCCCCCCTCTCAGTAATCCAACAATTGGAATCAGAGTCAGCCCCTTCAGGAAACAGTTTAACCACTGGAAGGATATCATGGATTATTCTGAGAATGGAGTACCAATGTTTAATGGTAAGAATGGTTTTAAGTATGAGATGTGGAGCATAAGGATGGAATTATTTTTATAGGAATAAGGACATTATATTTGACTATCAATTGTTACAGGATATGATAGTTCAAAAAGGGCAAAGTCTGCAACCAAGAAGGAATTGAAGAAGAATAACAAAATAGCAATGGATTTCATCTAGGAAGGATTACCTAATCCGGTAAGAGAAAAGGTTGGTAAATGTTCATTATCAAAAGAACTTTGGGATAAGTTACATGACACATATTCTTCACCCATTGTAGATTCAGAAAATGCCAAAGAAGATGCAGATACAAATCAAGAAGAATTATGTTCACCGTGTCAAACAGATTCAAAAGATGAAGAGTACATAATCACCAGAGGTATGTTTTTTTTCTTTAATTGTGAAAAATGTGGACATCTTGAAATAGAATGCCATGAAGGAAATGAGACAGAAAAACTAATTGAAAAGGAAGAAAACTATGAAGCAGAATTGATTATTTCCTTAGAAGAAAATAATTCACTCAAGAAAGAATTGATGAAACAAAAGGAAAGTGTTCACATTTTGGAAGAATCCCAACAGGTCATGGAGAACTTAATAACTCGGCTAGAAGAAGCCTGAAAGATCGAGGAAAATATTGAATATCAAAAGAAGTATTTGGAAGCCAACATAGAAGCACAGAACAAAGAAGCATAAATGGGAGAGAAGATATTGACAAATCAACTTAAGGAAAGAACTAACGATCTAAACCATCTTGGGGGCGATTTTGGTAAACAAGAGAAAGGTCTTGAAGAAGAAATAATCACATTAAAAATTCATCTTGAAGAAGAGAAAAGAAAAAAAGAAGTCATGAAGTCTCAAATAATGAAGAAAGAAGGAGAGGTTGAGAAGCTTGAAGAAGAAGTTGTCACATTGAGAAGTAAAATCGTCAAGCTCAACAAGAACGTTGAAGAGACAGAAAAATCCACATCAATTATAGAGAATGAAGAGAAGCACTCTAGGTTTCTAGAAAAGAGGAATGAAGAGAATAGAAAGAGTTATGCAGAAGTACTCAAAGGAAGGAATCATGGTCAACCAGAATATAAGAAAACTATTGACGATACATCTTCAATAAGACCATCCATGTTCAAGCCACAAAGAAGATTCAATCATGATCATGATAAGTCATGGAATAATTTCAGGAGGACTACACCACAAAGAATATCATTCACTCCCAGGTATGCAAATTTCTTTTATAGTCATTGTTTTTATTTTACTAATTTTGGACATAAGGTTGCAGATTACAGGGAGTATAAAAATGTTCAAGAAATAAAAGCCTATGTGGCCCCATGTAACATTGAATGTTACAAATGTCATAACTATGGACACATACATAGATGATTTTAGGGGTGAAATTTCGCTCATGGGCGAAATTAAGGGGCCTCTAATTTTTTATTGGGCGAATTTTTTGTATTAGAGTGATTTTTTTAAACTTATTTCATTAGCCCGTAATTTATTTTAGGGTAAAAATCGTGTATAGGGTTAGCCCATGTTTTTAGGAGGGATAGAGGAAAACAAATTACATTTAGCCCCTGAAATTTGGAGGAACAAGCTTCCATTAGCCAAATTTCTAGAAATATGGGAATTTATGGTAGCTTCTTTGCACTGCCATTTGGTAAAATTGGGTTTTATGGTTTAATTTTGCCCCGATTTTGTGGTATGGGCAGTGGGCACTCAGCACTGGGTAGATACAGCCTACAATCTTCCCTTTTCCAGATTTCAATCTTCCCTTTGCCCGATTTCCAAAGAACATGGAGATTTTTGGCCCTCCCACATGGTATAAATTATATGGGATCTGAAATTCATTCCCTAGTTTACATCTTCATTCTTATTTGAATTTCCCCTTTGGAGTTTGACGGAATGGAGGTTTACAAATTATGGTTTTAATCTTCTTCTGTTACCTCTTTTTTCCCCTTTGGGCCTTGAGGTTTACAGGTTTAGTATTTTACTCTTGGACTTTCTTCTGGTTGGTAACGAGTTACTCCTAGGTTCGACCCAGGTACCAGTTGCCAGTGACCATATTTTGTTAGTCCAAGACCCCACTCGCAGAGGAGGACCCCACTCGTGGCTCCGCGCTAAGGCTCGACCACAGTGGCAATTTGCAAAATCACATATCTGATTGCAAACTCACATATCTTATTGGTGTAGCGGCGGCTTCAGAGAGGTGCTTACAGATTTTGTATTTTCTTAAAGCCTTCCTTTATATGTTCTACTGCTAATATTTATGTCAAAGTTGTGAAGAAACGCAGGGTTTATGTCCTTCTTATTGTTATGATGATGGATATATTGTTGCATTCAAAGGTTTACAAGTTACTTCAGTCGATAGCCATCTCCCTTGGTCACCTTCCCTCTTTCAAGCACTCTAAACACTCCATGTCACCTCCTGATGTCTAAGTAGGATCCAAACCAAGTGATTAGAGAGGATATTTACTATCTCTTCTCAAACCAAAACCTAGCGTGCTTGG
>JZKD02S1982948.1:343853-355127 GCA_000966675.3 Picea glauca
GACAGAGTCTAAGGAATAATGTTTAACATTCACATGAAGTGAGGGTTGAAGGGATGATCAAGGGAGGATTGGAGTCCTCTACAAGTTGAAGCCTTAAATAAGGGAGTTGGTGCTTCCTTAAGTTGGTGATTGAAAACAAGGGAGTTGGTGCTTCCTTAAGTTGGTGCTTGAAAACAAGGGAGTTGGTGCGCTAAAAAGGGGATTGGTGTCTCCTTGAGTTGGTTCTCAAAAGAAGAGATATTGGTGTCTCCTACAAATTATAACTTGTATTTTTTGTAATGGTTATATTTAATTTATGTTTTCAGTACATTCTTGTTGATCAATTGTCGTGGTTGATAAGTTTAATAATTAATTATTATTAATAATATTGAAAAAGAAGCAATATTGAGTCAACCCCCCTCTCAATATTGGCCAACATTTCAACATACCCTTGTTCACAATTCCTAAATGTCACTCTACTGAAAAGGATTCCTCCAAAGTGAAAAATGAACTTTCACTTTTAGGTGGTAACATGAAACTACAGTCCCTTATATTTATTTTTTATCGTTTTGTAAAAGAATGTTGATATGGTACCTTTTTCCTTTATTAGATTGCATCATTATATTTCTATAGAAGCAATGTATTATAATTATTAGTCCATGCCAACCATAGATAGGTTGTAACATGTAAAACCAATAGAAAAAGTGAAAAATTGGAAACCTTGAGCATCACTAGAGAGTATCTAAAGGAAGAATTGTCAAAAGTACATCAATTAGTTTATTTTGGCACAAAATAGTAGTCTATAACTTTTTATATTAGCAACTTGTTTATGTTGAAATAGAAAACATAAAGAAAGCAAGTAAAAGCATATCTAGACTTGAGGTGATTCATATGCCTCTGGTTTCTCTTATTTTGTGTCTATTGCTTCTATCTCCCACATTATCACAAATTTAAACGATAATGCCCCATTAATTAGGGTCAAAACAATGGCAAAGAAAAGAAAATATACTACAACTAACTTTCATAAATTAGTTATATATGTCAATGCAAATAAGAATGGATGAAAAAGAATACATGTGGTTGGTTGGCTAGTCCCATTGTTGTAATTCATGATTGACATTGAAGGAATCCTAAATGTTGTTGGCCCTTGACCAAGTTTTGAGGATTATTGGTCATATTTGACCTAGTTTTTGGACATCGACAGGCTGTCGAAGGTGGAGCACAAGACAAAGCATAAATCATGAGATCTTGGCCCCTTTTTAGGGATTTCTAGGTTTTGGGATTATGTAACGGGTATGGGATTTCGGCCCATCGGCTTTGCCCATGTTTAGGCCCATTTTGTAATGTATAAATAGATGTCTAAGCGATGTAAGGAGGGTCATCTAGGTGGGCATCTATGTGATGTTGAGTCAGTGTGCTAAGTGCTAAGTGTTAATTTCTAAGTGCAAGTGGTGACTGTAATGTCTTTGTGCATACTATGTGAGACTTGTAGAGGTAAGTGAAATTGATCGTAAGAGATTGCGTGTAGGCTTTGTGTTGTAATCTAGCTTGGAGAAGGAGGATCTAACGAAGAGTGTGTAGATCTCCTTTCCTTTGTGAAGTTGATATTGAGGCTCCGTGCATGTAATAAGGTTGAAATAAGCTAATAAAGAAGACAAAGAGTTGGTGGATGTAGCTCCAGGGTGGGGGTGAACCACGTATATCTTGTGTTGTGAATGCTTTGTGCTTTTGGTTGTTCTTTTTTTTGTGTGTGATTCAATGCTTAGTGTGATGTTAGATGATAGATGGATCTAATATGATAGATTAGTGTTGAATTATGTGAATGAATGCTAGATCTAATATCTATTTGTATGCTTAGTGCTTGGATCTATTGAATCTGTATGAATACTGCATTGGTCTATAAATTAGGGTTTAACTGTGTTGTAGAATAAACTAGGTATTGATGAAATATACCTACTAAGTGATCTTTTAAGGTGTTAAAGTCATATATATGTGTCCTATATAAGGTTGTAGACACTGGAGTCTTGCAACTACCCCTGCCTCTACCTCTAGTGAGACTTCATCTGCTTCGCAGGTGTTGCGGAAAGGGTCAATAGTTAGTGTTTTTTTGGTGTGTTGTTGTAGTGTTGAACCCTGGGTCTGCCCCTGTGCCAACAAATGGTTCCATTTCTGGGACCTGAAACTATGATTGATGGGAACTAAGAAAGAAGAATCTTTGTGCGAATATCTGACGTGAAACTGTGATTGTTGGGAACTAAGAAAGAAGAAGATTTGTGCGAATATCTGACGTGAAACTATGATTGTTGGGAAATGAGAAAGAATAAGCTTTGTGCAAAGATTTGACGTGAAACTGTGATTGTTGGGAACTGAGAAAGAAGAAGATTCGTGTGAATATATGACTTGAAACTGTGAAATCTCTGTGCGTAGATCTGTTTCCCTAGTGCACAGTATTATACTCGATCTGTGAAGCTCTGTGCTAAGAAAAGAAGTATAATTTGAAGAAAAGAGGTAAGATATGAATTCTTTGTGCTCCGATAGAGGTAATAATAGTGAAAAGTTTTAGATCTAGAAGATTTGTGCTCTACTGAAAGTAAGATTAGTGGAAATTTTTGTTTCAAGAGTATGGATATAGGTATGTTTGAAAATTTTTGTCCTAGACTGAAAACTAGGGCACAACTAGAAGAAAAGAGGTTTGATATGAGTAGATCTGGTAGACATAATGAAATATATGTTATACCTATGGATAGAAAGAATTATTGGACTAAAAAATGGATGTAGGATCCTAGAAAGAATTTTTTTCAGTTTAGCTACCATGATCCTAGTGCGCAGTACAGGAAAGGATGGGGATAATTTAAAAGAAAGAGAGTATTAACTCTTTGTTACAATTGCAGAAGACCGAGACATCTGGCTAAGGAATGTCCTAGTATAATATCTGGTTGTATTTGTTGTAAATCTATGGACCATGAAGTTTTAGATTGTCCTAGAATTATTTCTAAGGTTGAAAGAATGAATATGAGCCAAGAATACCATGAGGAAGGTCAAGACACTAAGACCATGGAAAAACCCAGAAAGAATCTGAGATTGTATTGTTGTAAATGAAAGAAACCCTGAATGACCACTAAAATATCAACTTATCAGAGATCTTCAAAGAAAAATAATGTATAGAAGCAAGAATAGGAGACTTCGACATAGAATTTTTTCTGGATGAAGAAACACAAGTAAATATTATGACATAAAGAACGTGGGAAACCTTAGGAAAACCTACTATGATTCCTTCATTGGGAGGAATAGGATTATTTTGAGGAAAGATGATAACCCTGTGTGGAAGACTTACCCAAATATCTATGAGTGCTCATGGAACTTCGACAAAAGAAGATTTTGAGGTTGTTAAATCTGTTGAGAAGAGCGCCCCATTTGCTATGTGACTAGGAAAACCTTGGAATGAAAGGGATCAAGCCATAAGAAAAGAAGAAGAAGTTTTAGAGCAGAAGAAGAAGTAATTAAAATATTTCATGACTAGGAAGATCACACACTTGATTGCAGAACAGGAGAAAACATCGAAGCTCTTTAAAACCAGAGATTTGGATTTTTACCTTGGAAGAACACGAGAAGACTCACAAAAGACTGAAGAACCTACCCCATAAGAAGTATTTCCCTTGAATCCTAGGAAAGAATCTCAACAACGCGAAGTTATTATGCCAAGAGGAGATAAGAATTAGAATGGAAAGAGGAATACCGAGACAAAGCTCATTGGAAAACAGGCTAGAAAACCAAGCAAGAATAGATCAAAGATCGAAAAGTTACAGAAGGTTCCAGAGGGAACTTCGCAGAAGGAAAATTTACAAAACTGGCACTTCATCGGGATATCAGAACAATGTCACATGGCACTTTGCCATGGAAAAGCAATATAGTCATTGGGAACAATATAATCGTTAGATCGATACCCCGAATGGGTAGAAGGAAATTTATGGTCAGAAAGCTCACCGTTGGGACCACACCGTAACGGAATAAACTAAATTAATGAAGGGTCTTCGCCCATTGGAGAGATCCGTTACCTAGTTATCTACTTATTTTGTTGAGCCTTGCACTGAGAAAACTTTTTCCACCAGTGATTATCTGAGCTCACCGATTTGTTGATTTCACGCAGTGATCATCAAGCTATCGCTATCCATCCCTTTGTATTGAGTAGTTATTCTTCAAAACATGAGATATTCAACCACAAGCGTGTATGTCCAAAGAACTTAGCACAGTCGAAGAATCTATGAAGGAGGTAATCATCAACCTCATGACTGAAAGAGTAATGTCTGAGGGTATACAAGAATCATCGATGAGAGGAGTGCAAGCCTCTCCGTCGATTGCTCGCAGATCCGGACCATCCTGACCAGCGGTGGAAAAGAGAACCAAGCATAGAGATGACCTAGAAAATGCGAAGATAATACTGACCATATTACCTGATTACATCCTTCCTTTAGCCAGCATGGTGAGTCATGATAGTGTGTCAAGATATTTTGAGTACACCATGGTTACTGCATACCTCTAGAAGGGGATATGCGCAATTCGAGCGTAGCAGGACAAGATCACAGCATTGAAGTTCAGCGAATTCAACTTAGGCGACTGCAAGAACCATAGTATGCTCGCCCCATATAAATAATTGACTAGGACAAAGGGGAAGAACTTGAAAATAATCCCCCAGCCATGGACAATGAACCTCACATAGTCCACCATGTTGAATGTAATGAAAATCCCACACTTTGGAAGGCACCAAGAAGTTAACGCCTGTGTCAAGATCCTACTTTCATGTTACCATGGCAGTTACTTATGGATAGACCGTCGTATCACAGTCGATCTGACATTGATCCATACGATCACCAGATTGAGTATGCAAGGACCCAACCCATAGGATTCCTATCTAGGGAAAGCCACAAATTGCTCGTTAGCACAGAATATCAAAGATACATATGATGATGTTGAGAAGGGGACGTGAGGCTACAAGGTACCCTCCATACAGAATGGTGTAGTGCACCTAGCATGTCAGTTAATTGTAGGGAAGAACAAACCCATGCAGGTCACATGCTTTATCATTGATCTCATGGGGAAATGTGTGGAAGGCGTACAAATAAAATGGGTGAAGTACCTAGTTAATCAACAATAATTAGACTGCCACAAAGCACAGGATCAGGGCTATAAGTTCCACTTTAGCTAGATCATGATCCTCATAACGTTTGTTTCTTGGTATATGCCATAATTTTTGACCTTTCCAGACATTGAGTCGTTCGAGACTCTTGCTGCGAAGTTCACCACACTCTGGTACTCGAGCGATATGGGAAAATAGTGGCAGTCGAACATTTTCTTTCACACATACTACCTCCAGCTGAAGAGGGCTATCGAAGTTGAACCTTGCATGACATTGAACACCATACAGTTCTTCCAACCCCTCATGAAGTTCCACATAGATCGACACTTCATCTATATTATTGCATGAGCAGATGAACATAAGGAGGAGCTTCAGTCGTACTATAAGTGCATAAAAGAGGACCTCGAGGAGATAACTAAGGAATGATCATCCAACTTCCTTATCTCCGTTGACCCTGCAGAGATGTTCAATCCTGAACTTGAAATATTGGAGACCACTCACATAGAACATGACACACTTGGAACTAGCAGAAGGAAGAAGACCAAAGAATTCCAAGACTTAATCAGCGCCTCAGAAAATACTGCTTTAGTATCACCTGACTGAGGGGTGATGATGAAGTAGAAGAGATATATGTAAAATAAGATGATCATAAGCAAGGCGAAGTAACACCACCTAGATATGAGGCTGATCCTTTGAAGAAGAGGAAGGTTTCTCCCCCAACGGAAGAAATCTAGAGCCACCGTGACTAAGATGAAGATTGTGCTCATTGTCGATGGCTTTGACTTTATCATCGCAGTTGTAAATGATGCCTCGTAGGAAATATTTCAGAAACAAGAAGCCAAGAAGGAGGAGATGTATGAAAAAATCAAGGTCAAACTATGAGGGGTACAACAGGCCCTTCATTCTAGTCACACAGTTTCCATTGTGCCCCTACCATCGGGAGAACTAGAGTTGGAAGACGAGTCATCCCAACTCCACCAACTTCTTGATGCGACCAAAGCTTGCCTTTGTCATGCACAAGAAGAAACTGAACAAGCCACCCAGGCCTTCAAGAAAGTGCAAGAAGTACTCATAAAATAATGCCAACTTGAAGAGCAAGAGAAGGTTGTTCTCCAAACGAAGTTTGAAAAGGATAAAGCACAGATTCAACAAGAAAAGGAACAGTTGCTTGCAGAGCAACTCAAAGTGAAATAAACAGTCAACAAAGCACTCTAATCTATGATGGGCTTAGATACAAAGGCATAATAATGAGTCAAGCATCAAGTAGAGTAGCTCACAAAAGCTATCAAGAAGCTACAACAAAGAATAGCATAATTAGAGCTCCGTGCAATGCCCGACACCCCCCAGGATGTGAGATATTAAAGAGATGCAACTGCTTGAAGCATAGTTGAGAGAATAAAGGCCCTTGCCATAGAATTTAAACAACTGAGTGATCGTAGTGCCTAGAATTATGAGCGAATCACTGAGAACCCTGAGCTAAAGTCACTGGAGTTGTAGCTCTAGGAGGCGAAGAAGCAAGCAGAAATAGTACAGCCATAGTTGAAGCCTCTGTCAACCATTGAGAGGATGAAGTAATCCCAAGAACAATGCAGTGCTCAACAGTTGGTCCAAACCATTCATAGTAGATTCATGGAATTTATTCAGAGGCTCCAACCTATACAAGATGAGGCTTGCCAACTATTCACAGAGATCGAAGGACAAGGAGCAGATCTGGAGCAAGTTGTCATTGTAGCCGAACAACGCTTAGAAGGACCTATCAATGAAGTTGTTATCCAATATTTTTCTGAGTAGGAGGCCATGGCATAGCAATCGGTCGAAGAAGCTTGATCCAAGATCGAGAATTTTGAAGCATATCTACCTAGATCATAGTGACGTAGGACGAGTGATAGGTGAGTGTTGGGGGCCTATTGTCCCTTGACCAAGTTTTGAGGATTCTTGGTCATGTTTGACCTAGTTTTGGGACATCGACAGGCTGTCGAAGGTGGAGTGCAAGACGAAGTGGAGATTGCAAGACCTTGGCCCCTTTTTAGGGATTTTTTGGTTTTGGTCTTATGTAACAGGTATGGGATGTCAGCCCATGGGATTTTTCCATGTTTAGGCCCATTTTGTAATGTATAAATAAATGTCTAGGCGATGTAAGGAGGGGCATCTAGGTGGGCATCTATGTGATGTTGAGAAGATGTGATAAATGATAAGTGTTAATTTCTAAGTGCAAGTGGTTATTGTAATGGATTTTTTCATACCGTGTGAGACTTGCAAAGCTAAGTGCAAGTGACCATAAGAGACTATGTGTAGGCGTTGTGCTGTAATATAGCTTGGAGAAGGAGGATCTAGTGAAGAGTGTGCAGAGCTCTTGTCCTCTGCAAAGTTTATCTTGAGGCTCTGTGCATGTAACAAGGTTGAAAGAAGCTAATAAATACTATGAAGAGTTGGTGGACGTAGCCCCAGGGTGGGGGTGAACCACATATATCCTGTGTTGTGAATGCTTTGTGCTTTTGGTTGTTCTTTTGTTTATGTGATTCAATGCTTAGTACGATGTTAGATGATAGATGGATCTGATATGATATATTAGTTTTGAATGATGTGAATGAATGCTAGATCTAATCTCTATTTGTATGCTTAGTGCTTGGATCTATTGAATTTGTATGAATACTGCGTCAGTCTATTAATTAGGGTTTAACCGCGTTGTAGAATAAAATGGGCATTAATGAAATATAATTGCTAAGTGATCTTTTAAGGTGTTGCAGTCACATATATGTGTCCCACCTATGGTTGTAGACACTGGAGTCCTGCAACCACCCCTACCTCTACCTTGGGTGATACTTCATCTGCTTCACAGGTGTTGTCGAAAGGGTCGGTAGTTAGGGTTTTGTTGGTGCGTTGTTGTAGCATTGAACCCTAGATCTGCCCTTGTGCCAACAAATGCATCAATGTTATAAGATCATTTTCAAATTTTCACCTAATGAGAAAGACAACCTTCATTCAATGATCAAGTATAGAAATAAGGAATGATAAGAATATGAAAAATCAAGTAACTACTTATAAATAACTATCTTAATTAATTTCAGATAACCAATTCCTCCCTAAATCATGTATTCAACAATAATTAATCAAATGAAGTGAAAAATGATTATGGAGGAAGAAGCAATATCTTTATATTAAATCAAAATATAATAAGAAGATAATACCTAAATCTATTATAGCCACCTTCATCAATAGAATATAGGGTCCTCCATCTTGGTTCACTTAAGGAATGAAAATACTCCTTAGGCTTCTTGCTATATGTGAATGGGAAAATCTCAATAATCCTTAGCTTCTTCAAACAATGGTGGATGACATAACCCAATGCACATCACTTTCATGCAGTTTCCTTTCCTACGTTATGTGCATCGAAAATTGCTTCATGCACCTCATATAGTATCACATCATGCTCGTTCTCCAACATTCATTAGTTTCCAGTTTGTATAAATGTTCTGCAATCAACAGGTAATCAACGCTCTAGGTCATCAATTGTTGGTGTTGTTTTTGTGTATACTCATCTATAGACTTTCCTATTGTAAGCTATGCTATAGTCTCTATGAATTGACATGACATTGCTTCAATATTGAAGAGCTATGTGTCAGGTATCTCATCATCCATATTGCCTCTATCTTCCTCTGACTCTATCCTCAAGAGATGATCATGTCCAACATTGTGTCTATTGGGTTTGACCACCACTTCAAATTCAAATTTCTAGAAGAGTAACAATCATTGGAATATC
This sequence comes from Picea glauca, assembly GCA_000966675.3. Classification (NCBI taxonomy): domain Eukaryota; kingdom Viridiplantae; phylum Streptophyta; class Pinopsida; order Pinales; family Pinaceae; genus Picea; species Picea glauca. The sequence goes on from JZKD02S1982948.1 coordinate 352,727, forward strand.
CTTCCCCCCTCTTGGTTGTCGAGCCTGATTATCTTCCTGATTTAGACGTCTTTGTTTTCAGTGGTGTTTATACCTGATGAATATTGTACACCCCTCCACGTTGGGGGTGGTGGGGGGGGGTTTCCCCCTTGCGAGTTCTAGGGGAAACATTTTCCTTGTAAATGTATATTGTAATTTCATGGTCAATCTTGATCGTTCATCATTAAGTCAAATATTTGATGGTAGAGATTATGTGAGGGTTTTTTTCCCTAGAAGGAAAACCTCTTTTATGAGTGAATTATATTGTAGTTATGTATTATTGCGAATATTTTATTCTGAGAAAGGAGACTATGAGAGAAATAAGAGGAAGTTACAGTGGGTGTGTTGTAGGTTGTGTCCCTTTATTTTCTAGATAATAATAAAGGAAGGACCTGACAATTTGTCCGGTGGACGTAGCCCACACTAGGTGAACCACGTATATCTATGTCTCTATTGTATTGTGAATATTTTTTGTTTTATTTCCACATTTTTCTTATTTTATTTCTCTGTGATCCTATTTTTCTGACAACTGGTATCATAGAAAAATGTAACTCGTAAGAAAAGAGGGTTCTTGGTTCGAGTGGGAACAATGGCGGAAAATGGAAAGTTCTGGGTCGCAAAATTTAACGGCCTAAACCACCAGTTATGGAAGATGTAGATGGAGGATTATTTATATTAGAAGGATTTATTCCTACCATTGGGTGGAATAACAAAGAATCTGATGACCATGAAGGATGAATAATGGGAGGTTCTTGACAGAAAGACACTAGGAATGATACGGCTAAGCCTGGTAGCATTAGTGCTTTCAAGATTTCAAAAGAAAATACAACGAAGGAGTTGATGGACACATTGGCTAAAATATATGAGAAACCCTCGACATCCAATAAATTATTTCTAGTTAAGATATTATTTAATATGAATATGTCAAAAGGTGGGTCTGTTGTAGATTATTTAAATGAATTTAATATAGTTACTAATCAACTAAGCTCTATAAAAGTGGACTTTGATAATGAGGTTAGGGATATTCTAATCTTGTGCTCATTTCAAGAAATATGAAATGGCTGGGTCATGGTTGTAAGTAACTCTGTCTCTAGTTCAAACACTCTAAAATTTGATGTTGTTTTTGGTGTTATCCTTAGCAAGGAAATGCGACGGAAAGGCACAGGTGAGACATCATGAAATGTGTTGACTGTGGAGAACAAGGGAAGACAAAAGGATAGAGGAAAAAGATCATGGAACCATGGGAATTCTAGGAAGGGTAGATCCAAATCCATACCGGGAAATATAGAGTGATGGAATTGTGGCAAGAAAGGACATCTAAAGAAAGACTGCATATCTCCAATGAAACAAAGAGATGGACAACAAGAGAAAAATCAAGAAGAAAATGTAACAGGTGATGTGTTACAAGATCCTTTTATTATTTCTGTAGATAATATTTTTGAGTCTTGGGTAGTATGTTCAGGGGATTCATTTCATGCCACACACGATAGGAAACATTTTCTAGCTTATGTTAAAGGTGCTTTTGGATAGGTTCATTTGGGTGATGATGCACCACAAAAAATTGTTGGAATGGGAAAGGTACAAATAAAACAAAAGAATGGAAACAAATGGTTTTTGAAAAAGGTAAGACATGGTCCATATCTAAGGAAAAATATAATTTCAACTGGGCATTTGGAAAGTGAAGGTTGAATATGTTGTTTGTGGAGCCTGATTATCTTCCTGATTCAGAGGTCCTTGCTTTCAGCTGTGTTTATACCCCATGAAGTATTTACACCCCAGAAGTATGTACACTCTTCCACGTGGGGGAGTGCAGAGGGGGGGTACCCCCTCTGCGAGGTCCAGGGGGTCCATCCCCACGGCTGGAGGGTCTGGGGGAAAGCGGGCCCCTAGCAGGGGTTCGGGGGCAAAGCCCCCAAAGCAAAAATTGCCTTATAAAAGTATATTGTAATTTCATTGTAAATCTGGACCATTCATTATAAGGTCGCAGATCTAACGATAGAGATTATGTTAGAGTTTTTTGCCCTAGAAGGCAACCCTCTTTTATGAGGGAAATGTATCACGACTATGATTGATGGTGAATGTTGTATTCTGAGAGAGGAGACTGTGAGAGAAATAAGAGGAAGTTAAAGCGGTTTTTGTTGTAGGTTGTATCCCTTCATTTGCTGGATAATAATGAAGGAAGGACCTGGAAATTTCTCTGGTGGACATAGCCCACACTGGGTGAACCACGTAAATATGTGTCTCTCTTGTATTGTGTGTCTTCTATGATTTGTTTCTGCATTTGTTTTATTTTATTGCTCCACGGTCCTGTTTTTCTAACAACTGGTATCAGAGCGTAAGGTAACTCGCAGGAAAAGAGGGTTCCTGGTTCGAGTGGGAGCAA
>JZKD02S1982948.1:358414-380269 GCA_000966675.3 Picea glauca
AGCCCACACTGGGTGAACCATGTAAATCTGTGTCTCTCTTGTATTGTGTGTCTTCTGTGTTTTGTTTCTGCATTTGTTTTATTTTATTGCTCCGCGGTCCTGTTTTTCTAACAGTATATCTATATTTATAGATAAGGTGTAGAACCTCACCAAAGGATCATTGGAGATATAAAAAGGAGAGAAGGTAAGTACATTGTATTTATGTACTAGTAATACTGACTATTCTATATCTTTAGCTTCTACAGGAGTGGATACAACACTGTGACATCATAGGCTTGGACACATGAGTGAGAAGGGGATGTAGATACTTCACAAAAGAAATATGTTGCCAGATATTAAACAAATTGATTTGGATTTATGTGAGCATTGTGTTTATGGAAAAAAGAAGAGAGTCATATTTCTCAGAGTCGGAAAAGAAAAGAAGAGTGAAAGGTCAGATCTTGTGCATACAAAAGTATGGGGACCGTCTCAAGTATAATCTCTTGGTGGCTCTTGTTATTATGTTACTTTTATTGATGATGCAACTAGAAAAACTTGGCTTTATTGCATTCAGAAAAAATCTAATGTTTTTGAACTTTTAAGAAATGGAAAGCTTTGGTTGAGAATGATACAGGAAAAAGTTTGAACTGTCTCAGATCAGAAAATGGAGGTGAATATTGCAACAAGGAGTTTGATGATTATTGTTCATACCATGGGATTCGTAGAGAGAAGACATTTCCAATAACACCATAAGAAAATGGTGTGTCAGAAAGGATGAACATGACCATCATGAAGCATGCGAGTATGATATTGCATGCAGGGTTTCCCTTACATTTTTGGGAAGTTGCTATAGATATTTGTTTTTACTTGATAAATAGAGGACCTTCAAGTTCTTTGGATGGTGGCATTCTAGAGGAGGCATGGACAAGTAAAAAGGTAAACTATTCATTTCTGAAGATTGTCAGTTGTGAAGCATGTGTCCATATTGATAAAGAAAATTGAACAAATCTTGAAGAAAAATCCAAGAAGTGTACCTTTATTGGATATGGTGTTACTGATTTTGGTTATTGATTATAGGATTATGAAAATAAAAAAATCATTAGGAGTAGAGATCTCATATTCAATGAGAAGTTCATTTATAAAGATCAGTTGCACGGAAGGAAACTCGAAGAAGAAAAACCATAATACATAGTGCTTGATGGGATCATTGAAAAATAAATTCCAAAGGTACTACCAGAAAATCAAAATGCACAACAACATGAGAAACATGTACCTCAAACTCCTGCAAGTATTGTTAGAAGATCTATCAGGTTAAGTAGATCCCCTCAACGATACTCTCCTTAATTGTACTATTTATAATTGACCAATTCTGGTGAACCAGAAAGTTATGAAGAGGTAATGCACTTAGACACTATAAGGAAGTGGGAGCAAGGCATGAAAGAGGAAATTGATTCCATGGTAAATACCTGGACTTGGGACTTGGTTCAGTTTCCTGTAGGAAAAAGAGCATTGAAAAATAAATGGGTTTATAGGTTGAAGGAAGAAGATGGAGGAAAAAATCGGTATAAGGCTAGACTTTTTGTAAATGGGTTTGCACAAAAGAAAGGTATATATTTTGATGAAATATTTTCTCCTATTGCTAAAATGACTTCAATTAGGACTATTTTAAGTCTTGTGGCAGTAGAATATTTTCATCTTGAACAGTTAGATGTAAAAACATTTTTTCTCCATGGGGATTGAATGAATATATTTATATGCAGCAGCCATAGGGGCATGAGGTCAAAGGGAAGGAAAAATTGATATGCAGGTTGAAGAAAAGCTTGTATGTCCTAAAGCAAGCTCCAAGATAGTGGTATTTGAATTTTGATAGGTTTATGACAGAAAAATATTATAGTAGATATCATTCTGATCATTGTGTTTATTTTAAAAGGATAGAAAATGGAAGCTATATTATCTTTCTATTATATGTAGATGACATGCTTGTTGAAGGGTCTGATATGAAGGATATAAATTCTCTCAAAAATAAATTATCTAATTCATTTTTGATGAAGGATTTGGGTATTGCAAAGAAAATCCTTGGTATGAGAGTAACAAGAGACAAGAAAAATCGTAAATTGGCATTGTCTCAGGGTGAGTACATAGAGAAGGTGTTGGAGAGTCTTAGAAAGAAGAATGGAAAACCAGTTAGTACACCTTTAGCCAACCATTTTAAATTAACCAAGGAAATGTGTCCCAAGACACATGAGGAGATAGCATACATGTCCAGGGTCCCTTATTTATCAGCAGTTGGCAGCTTGATGTATGTGTTAGTTTGCACAAGAACAACTATTGCACATGCAGTGGGAGTTGTGAGAAGGTATATGAACAATCCAGTTAAACAACATTGGTAGGTATTAAAGTGGATTCTCAGATATTTGATAGGTACTTCTACTCATGCATTATGTTTTGGAGGTTCAGACATTGTTCTACAAGGATATGTCGATTCAGATATGGAAGGTGATAAAGATAGTAGGAGGAGAACCATAGGGTATTTGTTTTACTATAGGTGGAACATGATTAAGTTGGATTTCAAAACTACAAAAGGTTGTTGCAATTTCAGCAACAAAAGAAAAGTATGTTGCTGCTACAGAGGCTAGTAAAGAAATGATTCGGTTACAAAAGTTTATGGAGGAATTGGGAAAGAAGCAAGAGAATAACAAGTTGTACTGTGACAGTGAGAGTATCATTCATCTTGAAAAGAACTCAACCTTCCATTCAAAGACTAAGAATATACATCTCAGGTACCATTTCATATGATTTGTCCTGGAAGATGGAAATTTGAAGTTGAAAGAGATACATACTAGCCAAAATCTTGTAGACATGTTAAAAAAGGGAGTAACTAGGGAGAAACTGAGTTCCTGATCAATTTCATTTGGACTTCAAGCATGAAGGTGAATATGATAAATTTTCCAAGTCCAATTTGGATCATGGTCTAGCAAGTACAACAACAATGGAGTTGTTTTGATCAATCTCCAAGTGGGAGATTGTTGGTTGTGGAGCCCGATTATCTTCTAGTTCAAAGGTCTTTGTTTTCAGTTGTGTTTATACCCCATGAAGAATGTACATCCCAGAATACTATACACCCCTCCATGCGGGGGGGGATTCCCCCCCCTACGAGGTCTTGGGGGCTCATCCCCCCGACTGGGGGGTTAGGGAGCGAAGCCCCCGAAGGAAAATTTTTCTTGTAAATGTATATTGTAATTTCATAGTCAATATTGACCTTTCATCATTAAGTCAAATATTTAACAATAGAGATTGTTTTAGGGTTTTTTCCCTAGAAGGAAACCCTCTTTTATGAGGGAATTGTATTGCAGTTGTGTATTATTGTGAATATTGTAATCTGAGAGAGGATATTGTGAGAGAAAGAAGAAGAAGTTACAATGGGCGTGTTGTAGGTTGTATCCCTTCATTTGTTGGATAATAATAAAGGAAGGACCTGAAAATTTCTCTGGTGGATGTATCCCACATTGGGTGAACCATGTATATCTATGTCTTTATTGTATTGTGTATATTCTATGTTTTATTTCTTCATTTGTCTTATTTTATTACTCTACAATCCTGTTTTTCTAACACCCTTAACACTGGATTATTCACCAAATATTTGAACGTTGAATGATATGTGAAGAACTTAAAGGGGGTGTAAAGTAAGTAGTTTATAAACTTATGCAAGGCGTAGATCATCACCAATCATTCACACTTTGTGGTTGTATAGTTCCTTTCAAATTCTGACAACTTTCTACTAGAAAAATAGATCAATTAATGCTATATTCTCCTGGCTACGCAAGCATTGCACCAAGTGAAATGGATGACATAACCACATGTACATGGAATATCATGGTCTAGTCTATAAATATTAGGATCAACACAATAACTAATTTCTAATTAAACCTTTCCAGTTCCTCCTAGCATTCCTACATCCAAACATACTTAGTATCCCTGCATAGTAGTTTCTCCAACGATGCAACAATTTTCACATAGTTCCAAATGAACATTCTATAATACCTTGTATGGCCCAAGGTTGCATGTATCTTGTAACATCCCCAGCTCCCTACTAGGAAATGCCACATCGAAATTCTGAATTTTGATACCATTAATTTCATTGTTTGTTATGTTTTTCATATGAACATATTTAAGAGAAATACCAATAATAATTTATAAACACAAGTATCACAGATATTCCATAACAGAGAACCCATAATTATACACACGATAAATAAAATAATCTCATGAAAGACACTTATCTTAAGAAATAAACACCAAATGCATGTAGACCTTTCACTTTCCTCCTAGCCATAGATCGTGTTGTTCCAGAGTCTATACTTAAGGATAAAAATTACAGGATCCAGGCATCCGAAAGTGAGTAGAAGATAAAAAGGGGACAAAATCAACCCTCGGGAAAAGGGAAGCTAAGGCTGATTTCTAGGTTGTCTCTATCTCGCTTCCAATCATTCCTGGATGCTAATATCTCGTTCAATTGCAGCCCATGAATGTTCGAGTTCGACCTGGGTGATGACGGTTTTAAGTATGGTGTCAAATAGGTTCAAAGAGATGTTGGCTTGATCTGATAGGCTGATTTCAATGTTGGGTTATCTTGCAAAGGGCACAGTCATGGAGGAACAAAAAATGAAAAGAAAGTTCGAGGTTTAAAATGCCACTTCAATATTTTCTTTAACCATATAAAAGAGAACTTTCGAAATCTGATGTTAAAGATAGAACACAAACCAAAGGCCTTCTCCTATAACTAAGTTAACTTTTCAAAGAATCATGTATGAAATGTGAGAAAACATTAAGCATTTGACAATGTGAGGCTCCTATCAAGGGAGAATCTCGCCCTGTAAATACAAGAAGAAAAAGGAAAGAAGTAATATGAAGAAGCATAAAATATAGAGATCTAAAAAGTTCACAGGTCTTGTACCTGCTGATAGCCGATATAGAGGAAAAACTGCAAGCAATTGGATGACTAAAAGTTGGTCACCACAGTAGAAGTTGCACTAAATTGTAGCTAATCATTCATCAAAAATATATATGTGAAATGAAACTTAATATAAGATAACAGAGACAACAAAAATCATAACTCAGTCTTCATGGAATCAGGAATCTTCAGAATGCTTTGTATTAATTTCCAAAAGGGAGAAAGTCTCTATTACAATCGGCCAAGAAAAATCCAGCCTTGGTTCTCACTTCAAAATGCATATTTATACAAACTTCTAAACACTAGAATCTCAATCGTTCTAGAAGTTTTCAGTTACAAAATGGGAAATTTATGTGTTTCACTTCTTTGTCTTTGTCCTCTTTCCTGAGGGTAGAGCACCTTCCTTTCTTTACTCTTTGGGTTCTAAAAATAGAACAGACAAACATCTATCATTATTTGACACCAGAAGCCTACCCTTTCGCATGCTCGGTGCAAGTGATGCACCTCTCCACCAACTAGGCTATCAACCTGGAAGGCTTTGCTTGGTCTCTCACTTCAAGAGTGTAACAATTATTCACCAGCTATGGTAAACGCTTTCCCACTTGTCGGTCCTCTGCGATGATGGAGCATAATTGTAAATTTGGCTATACTAGCCACTTGTCCATTTGGGTCATATCAACCTGGCTGATCTGGGATATCTCCACTTGCTGCTCCTCCATGTTTTCTTTGATATTCAATACATGTTTAGCTATATTGATTTTTCCCAGTGTCCCAACACTACTCTCCTTATCAAGGTCTAGTAAACCTTTACTTATTAAAGAGAACATTTCCTCACAGAAATTATTTACTTCGTTATCTCTCCCCCTACTTTCTAATATGTTCTGCTCCCAGACCTTCAACGGGATATTACCTCTGGTTTGTTCTGCGATGGATAATTTTGAGGTGTTGATCGTCTCTATCCTCGTTGTAGCTATAACAGTGTCTTGGAAAGAAACCCGTGTTGCCCCGGATTCTCTTTCTCTCGAAGAAATGTTCTCTAATATCTTCTCTATCGTCTGGAAATGGTTCTGAATGGTTCTCACCTTTTCCAGCAAGTTTTGTTGAGCCGTAAGTACCTTATGTCAGATTTTGGTGGAATGTGATCTGAACATTTCTATGTCTACAACCTATTTCTTGGCCACCTCCAATTTCGACTGCAACTCTATAATCTGTTGCCCCTATTGTCTTACCTGTGATTGGATAGTTTGTGTCAACGGGCGCACTTGCTCGAGGTCGAACCTAAGCTTCTCGATTTCAAACAGGTCAGTTGTTCGAGTTTCCTCAATGCTCCTGCTCACCTCGTCCTTGACATTCGCTTCGACAGTAGCTACCTTAGCTTCCAATTTACTGATTAGGAGGTTCTTTCGTTTCAACTAGGCCATCAAACTCCCAATTGAGTACTAATTGGTTGTAGCATAAGCCCCTAGCGTCCTAGCTATCTCCTCTGCAAATTTTTCCTCTTTCATGGCCTTCCCATATGTCATGATTTTAAATTTTTTAGCTATTGTGTCCTCTTTTTGATAAAATCCTTGCCTTACCACGACCTTTCTTTTCTTGTCAAAGAAAAATTCGTTGGGAGGCAGCTCCTCTATAGAAATATGCGTCACTTCTTCATTGAAAATCCAACCCTCATCAGGATTCCCCTTTGTGAACTGCAAGGGTGTGACAATAGCAACTGGACTGCCAATTTACTTGGTTGTTTTTTTCGGGGTGACTTCTATAGCCGACTCGTTTGGCTCACCTTTTTCGGGGTTTCCTTTCTTCTTCTGGGGGACTTCGGCTCCTAGCTCTGAGGTTCCATCCTCCCTAGTTTTCCCTTGGTCCTTCTCCCCGCTAGGATTTGAGTCCTTTTCACTTTTGGATCCTGTCTTCTTTGTAACTGGAAGCTCTGGGGCTTCATCCTGTAAAATATGGGGGAGACAACTTTGTCGGTGTTACCAAAATTTCAAAACTTCGGCCATGTCTCCAGGTGGCAAGGCTTGAATTCGACTTAAGACTTCCGTGAAGGACCTTATGCCCCAGAATATTTCGTCATGCGGGGAATCCTCATGTTCATACCTCCTCAGGCCACAACTTTCCAGGTGATTGCTTACAATCCTACTAGGGTCATGCTTCTTAAACTCAATGTCTACCAGCTTCATTTCTTCTAGAGCCGCAGCCTCAGCTTTTCTGTGGCCAAAATATAACAAGGAATATGCATCGATACGGATAGGGAAGGGCAGCCATACCTTTTTTGATACTTCTTTGAGCTCCTTGATTATTCTGTCGAGCACATACTGTTTGGCAATCTCACGGCACAATAGCTTATCTGGTAGGAATAATGGGAGGGCATATGGAGGGATAGAGGTGTTGAAAACCCTAATATACAAAAATTATGCCTCTAGATATCAATCTTCCATGCTACTTAGGCTGATCGCGACGCTTTCTGATATCCTGGGAGGTGACTGGCCAAAAATGGAAACATGCAGTGGCACCATTACCCAGTTGAAGATCTTGTAGATAAATTCTTTGGCCTTGTCCTCCCAAAGTTTCGAGTGGTAGACATGGATAGGCTCTATAATAGATGGATTCCAGCTCCAAATCATTAGAGGGAAAGGTGTCATGAAAAAAATGGCGTCCATGATGTAGGCGGACATAAAAAATGAAGTTGCTTTCCCACTCGCCTTCTGTGCTCGATATTCGGTAATTCGATTGGTTAAACTGTCCAACAATAGTTTGGCCCAGTCGAAAGAAAGCCCTTCAACGACTGTATGAATCAGAGGCACCCATGGGAGTAAAACGTGTGTGGTGTCCTCCCTCCCATACAACCTACAGTCCATCATTGCTATGTACCTAAATGGTGGCTCTAAGGAGGAGACTGAATAAATTCCATTAGAATTTGCCCTGAATTTTGCGGGGTGCGAAACCCAATCCCTGATCAAGTTGGACAAGTTTCTGCCATATTGCTCACATTCCTTCTCCTTGAAACCTTCCATAAATTCGGCATTGTGTGCAAAGTTTGGTGTGGGTGATAGTTGATACATTTCCTGTAGATGTTCTGGTCTAAAATTCCCAACCGTCACCTTTTGTTCACTAATAATAGTCATGGTTGCGATATCTACATGGTCTAGCACCCATCTGATCATATCATAATAGGGAAGAAGTCGTGGCCTTGCCTCTTTTTTGTGCATTTATGCCTGCATGAAGATCTTGTATCTAGTGGCCAAATCATCCTTCTCCTTATCGTTGGAATCATCTGAACAATTCACCGATTCGGACTGAAGGATGTCAGAGATGTATGTCCAGATTTTGACAGTAGTAATACTTTGGGGTGAAGTATCGGAAACAGCATCGGATCCCTGACCTGAAATTTCGGAAGCCGCCTTGAATGCCTTTCATGGAGCCATGAAAGAGAATTCGGTACACAGATCACCTGTAGTAAGAATTGTAAATACAGACAGAAGTTATCCTGATGAAAAAAGATCTGTGCGCAAAATAGAAATGAAATTGAAATAATGAAACAAACCCCTTATCTTAGTCATTTAAAACCCTGGTGTCCTTGTGAACCAAATGGTCAAATCGCTTAAAGAAATATTTAGCAGTAAAAGTGAGATCCTACTATCCGTCACCTCATCGTAGTCCAAATAAATGCCATAATTGTTTGATGAGTCATAACACGAATCAACGTAAAAAATATTTAAAATTACTCCACACACGGTGCGTATTAAAGTTTTCATTGATGCATCGATTAATCCTTCTTAGTTCCTTTAATTAAGCCTGTTTTAGTCTTTAATCCCCCTTTTTCATCGTTCGTCATATCGGGAGAATTCACTCCTACCTTTTGATCTGTCGAAATCGAGATGCTACGATTTAGTTTAAAAAACGTGATTTGACTTAAGCTCTTAATTAACCCATGCTTAATTAATAAAAATCATGACTTTGGAACTTGGGGCTATGAAGGTATAGTTTTTTGGGAGAGCAATCGTCGAGTCACGAAACCCCGACGGTACTTAACTAGGGTTTAAAGTGACTTACCCCTGACACTAACACGGGTAAAATTTTAAAATGGTTTCACAACTTTGCATATCGAAGTTTGGAAACCTTGCAACTTGTAACTTTCGAAGGACGATAGCGTGAAATAATACAAGTGATAGACTCGCGGTGACTTAGGACTATAGTGGCTATCACCACTTCGCATGTCAGGGTAAACTTTTGATTTCAAGAATCACATTTCAACAACTTGTAAAAGGCGGCTCCAAAATAGGCTCCAACTAGGGATCCCGTCTTCCTGCGAGATGGGAAGAACAGTAGATCACGTGCCTATATTGGGTAAATGGAGTCATTGGTTTCTTTCTGCGAAACTTGTTTTAGGAAGGAGATATAGAGGGAAAAAGATATTTTGTCTTTACCTCTGAAAATATTTTCAACATTTAATTGCGTTCTAAAATCAGTTGTGGCCCTTTCGATGACTTTCTCCTTCTCGATACTGAATTCAGGTTTGCTTTAAGATAATTGAAATAGTCCTAGGAAATACAATAGATCCTGTGGATTTTAGCTTGCATCAAACGAAGTACACTTCATGCTTTTAATCGGGGGGGGTCCTGTCTGAACTTGGGATGCAGATTTAGTTTTGAAGAAGGCTAGTTACCAGAGTAAAGTCAAAATTATGTATGACAGCCTTACAGATATCTCGGATATTACTTCACTGCCAGCGAGCCTGTTCAGTACCCCAGTGAAGTTATCTGGCCCTTTTTACTGAATTTCCTTTCACCACTTCGAATCATAATTATGCATTTAAATGCTAAGACGAGGGCAATCATTTATCAATTTCCTTTCATCATCTTCTTGGACTAGATGGGGGAAATCAAATATGAATTTCCTTTCACCATTTGTCTTATATTTTACTTTTTAAAACATGAAGTGGGGGCAATCAGTTTGTATAAGGCATACTGGGGATGATATCTATGTAATATTCACAGTGGAGGTATGTCAACTTTCTTTGATTACTCGATACCAACCTTCTCTTAACTTTCAAAACACCTTAGCCCGCAGGGAAAAAGGGAAAAATTACTTCTAGGGGCCTTCCCTTGAGCAAGCCTCAATCCTTCGAAGACTGTTAAAAAACCTAGAAGAGTCAGGATCAACCTACGCATAGCTTTGTTTAGTAGGAGACAGAGGAGTTTATGAGGACTGGCTTACTTTCCAAGGTCTGTTTTCCAGCTTACAAAGCTAAAATGTAACCTCTTCTTCCCTTGTAGGAAACTCGGAAAGGTGTTTGGTTTTGAAGAAGGTAAATCTAGGGACAGAAAAAGGGTGACGGAGAAAGGCCTGGAATTAAAAAAAATAGAGGTCATGGATTACACCCGACTCTTGGAACCCTTTATCGGAGACAATTTACTCCCCCTACTTAATTTAATTTCCTCTTATCTTTATCCAGGTGAAACTTTTAGGACCCAGAGTAAGAAGTCATTCTTTTAATGACATATCAGGCGAAAACAACATACTTATGAGACCATTATGGAAATTTAGCGATACTTGTTTGAAAAACAGACATCTCTGAAACTCGTACCTTTGCCTTACGATTTCGTTCCCTTCTAAAATAACAGAAAAACCTTTTCTATCACCTGTTTTCGGTGAATTGATTCTCTGGTATATGACCGTATGTTTATTCCTTTCTCTCGTTTAGGCTACAAGCCAGGATCCTGCAAGGGAACAACACGAAGAGTATCAGGGCTATAAAAGAATTGAATGCGTTGAAAATTTTGTATTTGTACTTCTAGAAAAATACTGACCTGTTTCATTTGTGATGAAAGTAGACTTACCAAAGAAAAATTTTGAAATAAAAAGGAAAACACAAACCGATATATACAATGGAAATTTTGGAAACCATTTATTGCATATAGTGCTTTAAATAACACCCGTTGATAGGGGCATTGAAGATTTTACCGTCCATATTCTCTAATAGAAACAATTTTTTCCCTTCAGAAGTTGTGACTTTGAAAGGTCTGTACCAGATATGATCAAATTTACCATGTTTTGTTGAGTCTTCCTTCCTAGCATCCCACTTCAAAACCAAATCGTCGGGGATAAATTCTCTATCCTTGGCCATATGATGGAATAACGCTTTCATGTTGTCCTGGTATTTCTGCAGCCTTTCGTCCACTTTGGCCCTGTGTTGTTGGACCTCAATCAACTAGTTTATTCTTCTTGTGGCTTTATTTGGTTCTTCTTCCTCATCTTGCCAAAGTTTCATTACGGGAAGCGCTAGATTTATAGGTAATACTACATTGCTCCCGTATACCATTTGGAAAGGAGAAGTGACGATAGATTTTTTTGTACCTACCTGATTTGCCCACAAAGCGTATTTCAAGTGCACATGCCAAGATTTTTTGTTTCCTCTCAACACTTTCTTAATTATAGAGATTAGACTCTTGTTTGAAGACTCGTCTAACCCATTTCCTTGGGGATAATATGTCGTGGAATGATCGAGCATGATATTATACTTTTGGAAAAAGTTGACCATAGCCATAGATTTAAAATCCTGGGCATTATCTATGACTATCTTTCGGGGGCAGCCGAATCTAGACAAAATGTTCTCTTCTAGGAAATCCATTGCCACTGAATCTATTGCCTTTCTAGTTGGAATAGCCTCCACTCATTTAGTGAAGTAATCTATAGCAGTCAGGATACATTTATGTTGAGCACTAGAATGAGGGTTAATTTCACCTATAAAATATAGTCCCCATTGTTGAAAAGGGGCTTCCATTTTGACCGGAACCAACGGTAGCGCTGGGAGTTTGTGCTTGCCTACAAACAATTGGAAAGGGTTACATGCTCTGACTTTGGCGTTGACGTCTGAGAGTAGTTTGGGCCAATAATATCCTTCTCTCATGATCTTATAAGCCATTTCCCTCTAGGCGTGATGTCCTCCGCACACTCCTTGGTGAAATTAGCTTATGACCTTCTATGTTTCTGATTCAACTAAACAAACCAATAGGAAGCCTAGTGGGTCTTTCCAATACAATTGGATTTCGGATATACAGTAATTCATCGCATGCATATTTAGCGTCCTGGATTTGGATGGAGATAAGTCACTTGGGCACTTCAAGGTGAGTAGGTAGGACACTATGTCTTTATACCAATATGATGAGGCAAACTTCTCTTCGATTCTGATGGCAGTTAATTGTTCCTCGAGCTCGTTCGTGTCCACGCACTCTTCACATCCCTGTAGGCCATTTATCCTGAGGGCTCTGAAATTGGATTTGGCTAAGAGCTTAGCCAAACCTTGTCCCTTTACTAGTCTCGTCAATTTTATCTCCAAGTCAAACTCTTGAATTTTATCAAGCCACCGTCCCCTTTTCCCATCACTGTTGGACTGAAACAAAATGTCTTTTACAGAACTGGTGGGTATGTACGCAATTACCTTGGAATGTAACACATAGGTTCTAAAAGCCTTTAATTCCTTCACCATAGCATACGCTTGATTTTCCATTATATCGTATCTGAGTTCAGCATCTATAAGACTTTTTCTAAAAAGGGCTATTGGTTTCTTGAAACCTTCTTCATTTTTTTGGAGGAGTACCGCGACAAGTGTGTGTTCGAAGGTGAACGAGAAGATCAGAAAATCCTTTAGATAATCAGGGCTAGTCAGTACAGATGCCTTGCTTATAAATTTCTTGATGCATGCAAACGATGCTTTGGCTTCTACTGTCCATTTCACTTCGATGTTCTTCTTCAGCATATTTGTGATCAATTTCGCGATTTCAGCAAAGTTTGGGATAAATCTCCTCAAAAAAAAAAAAATTCCTAAGAATGACTGAATCTCTTTTACATTCCTAGGAATATTTATTTTGTCTATAGCTTCAACTCTTTTAAGATCAATTTTAATTCCATATCGAGACACAATATGGCCCAAGAGTTTACCTTCTTGCATAGAAAAGTGAGACTTTTGGTGTTTTAAGGACAAACCAAACCTGTGGCATTTCTCAAACATCTGCTTGAGATGTATCAGATGATCTTCATTGAATTTAGAAAAAACAGTCAAATCATCAAGATAGATAACCACAAATTTGTCCCTTTTGCCGATGAAAGCAATATCCATAGCCCATTGGAAAGTAGCACCTGCATTCATTAAACCAAAAGGAATCTTGTCATACATAAATGTACCCCAAGGGGTGGTGAAGGCTATTTTTTCTTTATCGTGCTCGTTGACAGCAATTTGATTGTACCTGAAAAACCCATCGATCATCGACATCCTATTTGCCCCAACTAATTTTCTAAAATGTGATCCATTTTGGGTAGAGGGCAATTGTCTTTGAGGGAGGACTTATTTATATTTCTAAAATCAACACACAGTTTGATCTCGCCACTTTTCTTTCTAACCGGGACCAGGTTCACTACCCAGTCGGAGTACCTCGATGGCACAATTATTTTTGCGTCCAGGAGTTTTTTTACTTCCCTTTCGAGCATGGGCAATAAAATAGGATTGATTTGTCTGAGTTTTTGTCTGAAAGGTTTGACACCGGGCTTTAGGGGTATCTTGTGTTCAATCACAGTGGTGTTATAGGTTCTCAGCTCTTCGTATGACCAAGAGAAAACATCTTTATACCACCTGAGTAAGTCTTTATACTTGCTTTTTACCTCAGGAGGAAGGTACTTTGATATTTTTACTATCCTAAGCTCCTCTTTGATCCCTGTGTCACAATCTTCAACCTCTTCAGGTTGGGGTTGCAAAGCCGATTTTAAGGGCATATCATTTTGGTCAAACAGTCTCTCTAGAGGGATTAGTCCCTTTGGAATCTGATTGTTTTTTAAAACTAACATGCGATGATCAACAATATTTTCCTGGAACCCCTGAGGATCTTCTCCCTCCTGCATGATCCATGTGTGGCCATTTTGGTTTTCTTGGTCAGTGTGAGTTTCGGCGAAGCCGTCCACCATTTCGAGGAACTTCCTGATTTGTTTGTCATCCTCAAACACTTGTCAGTGTTGGATGTTTTTTGGTATGGAAGGTCTGTTCCTCACCTCTATATGGTACCTTAGTTTGAAAGTTGTAGGGGGGGGAAACGTTGAGGCTTCTTTGGCTAATGAATCGACCTGTAGGTTTTCAACGCATGCGATGAAATGAACATTTACCGATGAGAAGAAATTTTCTATTAAATCCTAGGTGCAATTCCTGTAAGATCTCAATCTTGGGTGTTTGTCTTGGTACTGCCGATTTATCTATTTTACTATCAACTTTGTGTCTCCGTATACTTCCAAGTTTTTTATGTTCATCTTCCTAGAAACTTCCAACCCTAAGACCAGGGCCTCATACTCACATATGTTATTGGTGTAGTCTATATCCCACTGAATCCTGTAAGAGAAAGGAATCACAAATTCATTTTTCAGGTGCTACAAACAATACTCCTGCACCCGTTCCTTCATATGACAAGGCGCCATCAAAAAACATTTTCCAAATTCCAGTGCTATACATATTTTCATCTATATTTCCTGATTCATTTTCATTTATGTAATTGTCGTTTGTACATCTATTTACACCATCATCAAAAGACAAAATACAATTTCCTAGATCTTGCTCGGCAACATAAACAGGATAATTGTTAGGATTCTGTGGGTCGCTCACTGTGTATGCTAGCCTCGTTTCTCTGTATAGTCGAGTAAATTGCCCACCAAACATAGGAATCGTGGCATAGGTCATGTCTAGCTGAAGAGACCCCCCGAGTTTGGCTCCCCACGACCTAGATAGTAGCAATCCATACTTTGGAGGTATATCGACAATAACTACATCCATCAGGACGCTTTTCACCGGAACCTATGCAAGAGTGACTACTAAATCTTTTATCATACCCATGCACTTAAATCTCCTTGAATTGAAAGAGTACATGTCTCCATAAGGCCTGGTGATCTCGAGGCCTAGTCTGTCCATAATAGACTTGGGAATTACATTAAGTGAGGCTCCAGAATCTAGTATGCAGTTATGTAGCAGTCGATCATGCACATTTAGGGTAATATAGAAGGAAGCAACAGTGTCTCTGGAACTCTCGAAATGCAGACCAAAAGTGATATTAGGCTTATCATATTCCAAGTTTATCACGTTAGAGTGACTTTCTAGATCCGAAAAACCTATCATTTTGGTTATCTGCTTTCGATACATAGGATTCTTTGCTAATTTGACCAGAGGGATTGGTATTTTGATCTTATTTATCTCATTTTCAAGGCTGAAACCTCCCCCACTTTTGTCCATTTCTCTGGTTGAAACCTCAGACTCCTTATTTTCTAACTTATTTGTTTGTGTTGATTGATTTTCCATGATTTTATTTACCGATATACATGTTTCAGTGGTCTTAGTTTTCTTTGCTTGCGTTTCAGCCTCCTTTACTTTGGGATTCTGCGAATATACCTCTTTTATTTTGCTATTAGGTATCTCTGTCTCCTTAGGGGCGGGCTCATAAATTTCGCCTCTAGGAAGAATTTTCTTGGGTTGAGGATTCGACACAGGTTTGTTTTTAGGCCTCAGGTTGTACTTATGTTGGACCTCAGCCATTATTGAATCGTTCATTTCTTGATAGACAGAAACATCAGTGTTGTTTATGTCGTCATCTTTATTTGATAGTTGTTGAGTGTCCAAGGAATTCTTGTATTCTTATTTAGTTAAATAAGGTTGTGTGCAGTCATCACCCAAATTTTTCACATCTTCTTCCAGATCCTCGAAATCTTGCAGGTCGTTTCCTCCTATAAAATTTTCAATTTTTAAAGGAGTTTGAATTTTCTGGTCTTCATTTTTAATCTTTCTTTGTTGATTTTGAGGGTTGGGGTTTCTTCTGAATTCCCTCTTGACGAAAGGATCTACCTTGGATTGATCTAGCTCCATTCTAGAAATATTATTTGATAACTCTTTGATTATCCTAGCCATGTCATCCATTTTATCATCTGAGGATCTATTAGGCCTTGAGGGTCCCTCTTTTTCCCTAGAACATTTGATTTCTTGGTTTCTCGTTTCTACTTTTGTTTTTAATTTGCTAGAAGCCATCATGTTAGCTTGATATCTACGGAGTTGTCTTGCATTCGGGTCAGGGTAGCCCCTCTCCTTTCTCTCAACAGAAGTGTGAAATTAGGTTCGAAGGCTCTCGCAAAGGTTACCTTGGCTACAAGTTGGGATGGTTTAACTTTGAATGGGATCTTATTATATAACTTATTAAACCTTTGAATGAATTCCATAATAGTTTCTGAATTTTTTTTCTTCAAAGACCCAAAATCGGTCAAATAGTACAAATGGTATTTTCTTTCACCCCATTGTCTAAGAAAAGCATCTTCTAGGGCATCATAGGATAATATCAAACCTGCAGGTAGACTTTGAAACCAGGCTCATACCTGTCCTTCAAAAGTATGAACTAATAACCTCGAATATACATCTTCGTGTTCAAGACCTAGGATATCTGCAAACTGATCGAATAAATTTATATGTTTTGTCATGGTCAACTCCCCTTCCCCTGTAAATCTAGGTAAGTTTTTCATGTAGTTTTCAGGAAAGTCATGAAGAAGGACAGACAGTACTAGAGGTGCATATCTAGAAGCTACTTTAGTGAAAACTCTAGGATGCGGGGGCATCCCTTGGCCCCCCCCTCCTCCACCTCCTAAAACCCCTCCTACGGTTGCCATCAATACTATTGGATAGGAAAACGCGATATACATAGGGTTCTAGAACACTAAAAGAAAATCTTTATCTTTTTCGAGAGATGAGAAAACTGAAGAAGGGGGAAAAGGGATGCAAGAGCTTGGTTCCTCAGATTTGAAAGAGATGTAATCAAGGGAACCTGAGGGTGTGGAATCTGAGTGTATGGTATACTCTTCGAGAATCTACGAGATTGGTAAATCTAACTGAAGAGTCGGCGGGATATCGCTTGCTGTTAAAATTACTGAGGGGTTTTCACCTTTGTGTACGCCAAAATTGGTCGAATGAATTTCATTTTTGACTTCAAGGAGAGCTAAAGTTGGGTTAAGTGTTTTAGGGGGGGGTTCATGCGAAGTTAGGGTTTCAAAAGGAATCTTATCTTTGGGTTGTGTGTGCCTAAGCTGGTAGACCACAGTGGTTGGCATAAGGGAACCTCTTATTTTTAGTATTTTTTCGGGATCAGAAATAGGTGTGGTCTGTTTACCATCTGGGTTTTGTCTGGTGTTCCTTCGACTGGATGCCAACTTACTTAAATGTGGGTTCAACAAGTGAATGATAAAATAAAAACCTTTAAAAGGTGTTCACCCTTTGTTCACCATCAAAGGGTAGAAACTTGCAAAAATGTCATTCTCCTAGGGAAAAGGTTTTGTAACTTCGATCCTCGACAATGGTGCCAGAAAGATGTTTTTCTAGAGTCTGTACCTAAGGCTAAAAAGTACAGGGTCTAGGCATCTGAAAGTGAGTAAAATATAAAAAGGGGGAAAATCAACCCTCGGGAGAAGGGAAGCTAAGGCTGATTTCTAAGTTGTCTCTGTCTCACTTCCAATCGTTCCTAGATGCTAATATCCCATTCAATTGTGGCCCATGAACATTCGAGTTCAGCCCGGGTGATGGTGGTTTTAAGTATGGTGTCAAATAGGTTCAAAGTGATGTTGGTTTGATCCGATAGGTTGGGTTCAATGTTGGGTTGTCTTGCAAAGGGCACAGTCATGGAGGAATAGAAAATGAAAAGAAAGTATGAGGTTTAAAATGCCACTTCAATTTTTTATTTAACCGTATAAAAGAGAACTTTCGAAATCCAATGTTAAATATAGAACACAAACCAAAGGCCTTCTCCCATAACTGAGTTAACTTTTTAAACAATCATGTATGAAATGTGAGAAAATATTAAGCAGTCGACAATGAAAGGCTCCTATCAAGGGAGAATCTTGCCCTGTAACCAAAAGAAGAAAAAGGCAAGAAGTAATCTAATGAAGCATAAAATATAGAGATCTAAAAAGTTCACAGGTCTTGTACCTACTGATATCCGATACAGAGGAAAAACTGCAAGCGATTAGAAGACTAAAATTTGGTCACCACATTAGAAGTTGCACTAAATTGTAGCTAATCATTCATCAGAAATATATATGTGAAATGAAACTTAATATAAGATAACAGAGAAAACAAAACTCATAACTCAATCTTCACGAAATCAGGAATCTTCAGACTGCTTTGTATTAATTTCCAAAAGGGAGAAATTCTCTATTACAATCGGCCAAGAAAAATCTAGCCTTGGTTCTCACTTCAAAATGCATATTTATACAAACTTCTAAATGCTATAATCTCAATCGTTCCAGAAGTTTTCGGTTACAAAATGGGAAATTTATGCGTTTCACTTCTTTGTCTTTGTCCTCCTTCCTGCAGGCATAGCACCTTCCTTTCTTTACTCTTTGGGTACTAAAAATAGAAAAGACAGACATCTGTCATTATTTGACACCAAAATCCCACCCTTTCGCCTGCTCGGTGCAAGTGATGCACCTCTCCACCAACTAGGCTATCAACCTATAAGACTCTGCTTGGTCGCTCGCTTCAAGAGTGTAACAATTCTTTGCTAGTTATGGTAAACTCTTTCCCACTTGCTGGTCCTCTGCGATGATGGAGCATAATTGTAAATTTGGCTGTACTAGCCACTTGTCCATTTGGTTCATATCAACCTGGCTGATCTGGGATATCCCCACTTGTTGCTCCTCCATGTTTTCTTTGATATCCAATAGATGTTTAGCTATATTGATTTTTCCCAGTGTCCCAGCACTGCTCTCCTTATCAAGGTCTAACAAACCTTTTCTTATTAAAGAGAACATTTCCTCACAAAAATTCTTTACTTCGTTAGCTCTCCCCCTGCTTTCTGATATGTTCTGCTCCTAGACCTTCAGCAGGATATTACCTCTAGTTTGTTCCATGATGGATAATTTTGAGGTGTTGACCATCTCTATCCTCATTGTAGCTATAACAGCATCTTGGAAAGAAACCCGTGCTTCCCCGACTTCTCTTTCTCTCAAAGAAATGTTCTCTAATATCTTCTCTATCGTCTGAAAATGGTTTTGAATGGTTCTCACCTTTGCAAGCAAGTTTTGTTGAGTTGTAAGTACCTTGTGTCGAATTTTGGCATCCTGTGATCTGAACATTTCTATGTCTACAACCTATTTCTCAGCCACCTCCAATTTCAACCGCAACTCTATAATATATTTCCCCTGTTGGCTTACCTGTTTTTGGCTAGTTTCTGTCGACTAGCGTACCTGCTCAAGGTCGGACCTGAGCTTCTTGATTTCACACACATCAGTTGTTCGGGATTCCTCAAGGCTCCTACTCACCTCGTCCCTGACATTCTCTTCAGCATTAGCTACCTTAGCTTCCAATTTACTACTCAGGAGGTTCTCTCGTTTCAAGTAGGTCGTCAAAGTACCAACTGAGTATTTCTTGGCTATACCATCATCCCACCTCATCCCGGCTATCCCCTCTGCAAATTTTTCCTCTTTTGCGACCTTCCCATCTGTCATGATTTTAAATTTTTTAGCTACTACGCCCTCTTTTTGATAAAATCCTTACCTTACCATGGCCTTTCTTTTCTTGTCAAAGAAAAATTCATTGGGAGGCAACTCCTCTACAGAAATAGGCATCAGTTCTTCATTGAAAATCCATCCCTCATTAGGATTCCCCTTTGTGAACTACAAGGCTGTGAAAATAGCAATCGGACTGCCAATTTTCTTGGATGTTTGTTTCGAGGTGACTTTTGTAGCTAGATTGTTTGGCGCTCCCTTTTCGGGGTTTCCTTCCCGCCTCTAGGGGACTTCAACTCCTAACTCTAAGGTTCCAGCCACCCTAGTTTTCCCTTGGTCCTTCTCCCCACTAGGACTTGAGTCCTTTGCACTTTTGTCTCTTGTCTACTTTGTAACTGGAAGCTCTTAGGCTTCACCTTGTAAAATCTAGGGGAGACAACTCTGTCGATGTTCCTGAAATTTCAAAAATTCAGCCATGTCTCCAGGTGGCAAGGCTTGAATTTCACTTAGGAATTCTATGAAGTACCTCGCGCCCTAGAATATTTCATCATGTGGGGAATCCTCCTGTTCATACCTCTTCAAGCCACAAATTTCCAGGTGATTGCTCACAATCCTACTAGGGTCATGCTTCTTAAACTCAATGTCTACCAGCTTCATTTCTTCCAGAGCCACAACCTCAAATTTGGTGTGGCCAAAATATAACAAGAAATATGCACCAATACAAATAGGGAAGGGCGGCCATACCTTTTTTTATACTCCTTTGAGAAACTTGCTTACTCTGTTGAGCACAGACTATCTGGTGATCTCACGAAACAATAGATTATCTAGCAGGAATAGCGGGAGGGCATATGGAGGGACAGAGGTGCCAAAAACCCTGATATATGAAAATTTCGCCTCTAGATACCAATCTACCATGCTTCTTAGGCTGGTTGCAATTCTTTCTGATATCCTGGGAGGTGGCTAGCCAAAAATGGCGACATGCAGTGGAACCATTACCTAGTTGAAGATCTCGTAGATAAATTATTTGGCCTTATCCTCCCAAAGTTTCAAGTGGTAGGCATGGATAGGTTATTTACTAGATGGAGTCCAGCTCCATCTCATTAGAGGGAAAGGCGTCATGAAACAAATGGCGTCCATGATGTAGGTAGACATAAAAAATGAAGTTGCTTTCCCACTCGCCTTCTGTGCTCAATATTTCGTAATTCAACTGGTTAAACTGTCTGACAACAGTTTGGCCCAGTCGAAATAAATCCCTTCAGTGACTATATGAATCAGAGGCACCCATGGGAGGAAAAAGCGTGTGGTGTCCTCCCTCCCATACAACTTATAGGCCATCATTGTTATATACCTGAATGGTGGATCTAAGGAGGAGATTGAATAAATTCCATTAGAATCCACCCTAAATTTTGCGAGGTGTGAAACCCAATCCCTAATCAAGTCGGACAAGTTTATGCCATATTGCTCGCATTCCTTCTCCTTGACACCTTCTAGAAATTCAGCATTGTGCATGAAGTTTGGTGTGGGTGACAGCTGATACATTGCTTGCAGATGTTTTGGTCTAAAATTCCCAACCGTCACCTTCTATTCGCTGATAATAGTCCTGGTTGGGATATCCACATGGTATAGCACCCATCTGATCATATCATAATAGGGAAGGAGTCATGGCCTTGCCACTATTTTGTGCATTTCTACCTGCATGATGATCTTGTATCTAGTGGCCAAATCATCCTTCTCATTATCGCTGGAATCATCTGAACAATTCACTGATTCGGACTGAAGGATGTCGGAGATGTATGTCCAAGTTTTGACAGTATTAATACTTCGGGGTGAAGTATCGGAAACAACATCGGAGCCCTGACCTAAAATTTCAGCAGCCTCCTTGAATGCCTTTCGTGGATCCATGAAAGAGAATTATGTACGCAGATCACCTGTAGTAAGAATTGTAAATACAGACAGAAGTTATCCTGATGAAAAAAGCTCTGCGTGAAAAATAGAAATGAAATTGAAATAATGAAACAAACCCCTTAGCTTAGTCATTTAAAACCCTAGTTTCCTTGTGAACCAAATGGTCAAATCGCTTAAAGGAAGATTTAGCAGTAAAAGAGAGATCCTACTATCTGTCACCTCATTTTAGTCCAAATAAATGCCATAATTGTTTGACGAGTCATAGCACAAATCAACGTAAAAAACATTTAAATTTACTCCGTAGATGGTGTGTATTAAAGTTTTCATTGATGCATCAATTAATCCTGCTTAGTTCCTTTAATTAATCCTATTTTAGTCTTTAATCCCCCTTTTTTGTTGTTAGGACCACATATTGTACCTTTTTGCTCATACTTTTTGCCATTATTATACCCTTCATCACCTGTATTTAGACTCATATTATCACTTCATCTGATCACTCCAAGGTATACAAC
>JZKD02S1982948.1:425329-447097 GCA_000966675.3 Picea glauca
ACTAGCATTTTCATCAAACTTTTCTTTAGTCTCACATGCCTAGTTTTGGATTAGTTAACAACCCTAACTTGAAGTAATCATAACTTTGAACCTGTAATGTATAAAGATCTAAAATTGATACACAATGTTCTTCAGTGTGTTTTATGCAATTCCTCCAAGTGTCACTACTTGGAACCTCTCAGAAAATGATTTATAGAAAAAATGGCATACCTTGTTGAATTCTACCTTATTCTAGAGAGCAACCTTGTAGAGCGTTCCCCACAGAAAATACTTGATGAATTGATATAAAACTGTGAAAAAAAATACTAAAAATGGTACCCTAACCAACACATTTGTTCTCACTTAATTTGGATCTGTTATGAAGAAGTTATGATGTTTTTACCCGAAACACCTGATTTTGACTAGTTTTGGGACTGGCCACAAACCCTATTTTCCATGGAGTGTAACTCCCAAAATACAATGACCAACAAGCTGAATTTGTTACCACGTATACTTGGATATGTTTTCTCACTTGCATAGAAATTTCACGGTCTGAATCATTATAGAAAAAAAGTTATAATGAAAATAGTGATATGACCTGTAAATAACATACCTTAGAAAGCACCATCAAAAGAATTTATCCTTCCTTGCATTTCGGCCTTCTTTTCTTCACCTTCACTTAGAATTCTGGTTTAGATATCCTTGGTTACCTCAGACACATATAGATATTCAATATGCTCAAATATGATTTAAATGAGAGAGCCTTGCCTCTTATTTATACTCTCCAAGTATCTTCCTTAAAATCATCTTCTAGGTCACTTGGCCCACTTTCCTTATTTTAGGGTTGGGTCCACTTTTAATTTATCCATTAAATTTATTATTGAAATAATTTATTTTGTATTCACTTTGAATTATAATATGCTCATCACTTCACTTTATTATTTACCTTTTAAAATATCTTAAACCACTTTGACTACTTTGACCTTTTGGGGCTTCTAGCTGACATATGAGGGTCCTCCAACTTCGTAAAGCCGTAACTCTCAAACTGTGATGAGTTATGTGATGTTCTACATACCACCAGAAATGGTATGACATGTAATATCCATATAGAATAATATTATCTGAAAATATATCATAACTCATACCGTTACCCATCAAATAAACTTGGGTCCATTACCCAAACCTGGGGTCTCCAACTTCTCATGGCCATAACTCTCTAACTGTGAGGAATTATGTGATGTTCCACATACCACCGAAAATAACATGACAAGCACTATCCATATAGGATATTTTCCCTAAAAAATTCATTTTCCTTCATCTCATTATTCCACAATTAAGCATGGGTTCTCTTACTCCACAAAGTGTCTTCCTATGAGGGCTTTCACCATAAGGGGACCACTTTGGAGTTCATCCATATTTACTTCTTATCAACCATGAAAAAAAAATAATGAGTCATATTTACATCAAACAGTATTGGGTCCATTACCTAAATCTTTGTGCTACGGGGCTTTCTTCAAGGGTTGACATCAATGACAACCAACCTTAATCAACATAGGGCTCCAATATCTGGTCGAGGACCTCAATGTTGGAACTCTCCAGGACTCACAACAGTGACAAGGTTTATCGTAATTCCCATGCATCCACTCACTCAGGCATAAATTTATTTTTTGGTAAACACCATTTACTTACAACCAAAACAATGACTCTTCTCTTTCCCTTCATTCCTTTCCCATGCCCATACCGAGAACAAGAATGAATGAGGAACCAAAATGAATGAGAGATTAACCAAATAACTAGACCACTAAACAACAACCCCAAGACAATCAAGAACATGGATTTTTTTATCCAGGCACTCCAAAGACAACATGGTCTCCCCAAGAGACTCATGTGACCCCTTATATTCCCCCCAAAAAAACCATGGGTAATAATTAATTAAACAATTTGTAAAGGTTTAGTCCCTTCATCCCCCCTCTCTCGTGGAATCATAGCCCCCTATAACTCTTGTCCTTATCTACCCCGCAACCATCAATATAGTTTTATTATTATTAAAATGTTCAAAGCATTACATTTCCCTAGGCACTATGACCCCTTTCAATTGTTCGAGCACTTTGACCTCTCATCAAATAAACAATTACATTATTAAATTGGGCAGTCAAAGTCAAGGTATTACATTCCCCTCCCCCTTGTTTTGGAATTGTCCTTAGTGCATATACAAAATAGAGAATAAAATATCAATTTTTTTCAAAAAATCATGGGTAATCTACTCGCATGGAATCTTCATGCTCCCAGGTAGTATCTTCAGGACCATACCTAGTCCACTAAACTTTTACCAGTTTTATGACTTGATTCCGAAGCACTTTGAATTTTTTGTCCAATATGTGCACCGCCTGGACCTGAAAGTCCCCTTCTGGCTCCAGTTGAATCAAATGCCAATCAATAAAATGGTTAGGATCATGAACATAATTCTTCACTAAAGATACATGAAATACATTATGCACATTCATGGAAGCAAGAAATGAAATCATGTATGCAACTGGCCCTATTTTGTGTTGTATCTCAAATGGACCACAGAATCTAGCTACTAGTTAAATTTGTACAACTACCAAACTTCAATGTGCTCTTCTTTGGATTCACTTTCAAAAGAACATGCTCTCCCACTTTAAACTCTCTTATTTTCTTTTTCTTTTCCACATAACTCTTATATCTATCTTGTGTTTCCTTCAAATTTTGCTTTATTCTAACCATTTGGTCTTCCATATCCTTGAGTAATTCTAACCCAAGTACCACTCTATCTGTTGTGTTTTCCGAACTCACTTCAAATGGAATAATCTTCGACGAATCTCGGTACCCATTGTAGTATTCAAACGCAACAAAATGAAAATAATATCCCCGCTTAGATGGCTTATCCATCACATACATTCTCAACATGCATTCAATTACTTGGTTGACTCTCTATGTTTGTTCATCTAACTGTGGATGGTATGTTATGCTAAAATTCAGATTTATACCAAATCCTTTAAATAATCCCATCCAAAAGTTTCAAGTAAACTTTGTATCTCTCTCTGAGACAATTGCCTTAGGTATACCATGCAACCTAGCAATCTCCCTCATGTAATATTATGCAATATTGGTTGTTGTAAGAGACATTTTCACATGAACGAAATGAGAATCTTTTGTTAATTTATCAACAAATACCATTATTGAATCATTTTTCCTTGTTTTCCTCGGAAACTTAGTGATAAAATCAAAGGTTACCAATTCCCATTTCTTCTCTGTAATTGGCAATGGTTGTACAAAACTTGTTGGGTGTCTATGCTCAACGTTTACTCTGACATTCCATACATATGGAAATGTAATCAACAACATCCTTATTCATTCATGGACAAAATAATTGGATTATTACTACTGCATATTTTTTCTGGTAACCAGGATGTCTGACATATGGAACATTATGCATTTCCTTTAACACCAAGTTCCTAAGTTCTTTGGAACTAGGAACATAAACTTTACTCTTAAGCATGGGTATTCCATCCTCTTTAATATCATACCCTTTGAATTTTTTGTTTTACATTCTCTTATTGTAACCCTTCTTTTACATGTAGGTCATACTGGTCTGTAACAAAAACATCCAAAATTCTTCTCTTTAAATCTACCTAATGCATACTAATGGTTGTAGCATGCATGAGATGTATTTTTCTACTAAGTGCATCAACCACTTTATCATCCTTTCCCTTGATATGCTTTATTTCAAAATCATACTCACTTCAAAGTTCCAGCCAACTCGTTTGTCTAGCATTCAAAGTTGGTTGTACAAAAAGGTACTTCAGATCACTATGGTCTATTCTTAATTCAAATTTATTCCCCATTAGATAATGCATCCACATTTTCAAGGCATGAACTATGGTAGAAAGCTCTGGATCATGCATGGCATAGTTCCTTCATGTTTTTTAAGCTTCATGGACTCATAATTAATGAAATTTCCATCTTGATTGAGGACTCCGCCAAGTCCTTCCTTGCATGCATCTGTACATACCACAAAATTCTCATTTGGGTCAAAAATATTTAAAATAGGTGCACTAGTAAGTAATTCTTTCAACAAGTTAAAATTATTTTCACACTTTGTTGTCCATAAAAACTTAGTTCCCTTATTTTTCAAAGAAGTGATGGGATGAGAAATATTAGACAACCCTTCTATAAACCTCTTGTAGTATCCAACTAATCCCATAAAAGATCTAGTTTCTGAAACATTCTCTGGTGTTGACCATCCTCTAATGGCTTCAATATTCTCTAGATATACTGATATTGCTTGTTCTGAAATAATGTGCCCCAAATAATGGATCCATTATTGGTAAAAATAACACTTTCTTAGCTTGGCATACAACTGATGTTCCCTAGGTGATTGCAACACCAACCTCAAGTGATGTTCATGCTCTTCCTTGGAATTCAAATAAATAAGTATGTCATCCAATAATACAATGACAAACTTATCCAAATTATTTCTAAATATGTCATTCATTAAGCACATAAAGACAATTGGTCCATTGGTCAGTACAAATGGCACCACTACAAATTCATAATGTCCATACCTGGTTCTAAAGGCTATATTATTGATGTTTTCTTCCTTGATTCTTACCTAATGGTATCTAGATCTCAAGTCTATTTTTGAAATATCTTTACTCCTCTTAGCTGATAAAAGAGGTCATCAATTCTGGGTAGAGGGTATTTGTTCTTCACAATGTCTTTATTCAACTGTCTAAAGTCAATACACAACCTCAACGTTCCATCCTTCTTTTTAACAAAGAGTACCATTTCTCCCCAAGGTAAAACACTTGGGTGTATGTACCCTTTCTTCAACAATTATACTAGTTGAATTTGCAATTATTTTAATTCTGGTGTACTCATTGTGTAAAGAGTTTTTGATACTAAGGAAACTTCTGGCACTAAATTAGTAGGGAAATATATCTCCCTCTTCGGTGGGAATCTAGGTATTTCTTGGAATACATCTTCAAACTCTTGCAATAATGAAAAATATTCAAGTCTTGGTCCTTTTGTATTTTCTTGTTCTTCTACATGAGATGCATACAATTGACATCCTTTCATGAAACATCTCTTCAGTTGTAAGGCTAAAATCTCCCTTATATAAATGGGTCTTGGAATTCCTTTCACAATGCTTTGTTTTCCTTCATCATCAAGACATGTAAATGTCTTGTCATGAAAATCTAGGACAACATGATGTTTATCCAACCAATCCATTCCGATTAGGATATCATAATATCCTAATGGTATGAGATTTATATAAACAAAAACATTTACTCCATTCAGATTTATTGGATAACCTCCAACTGTCTCATTGATCCTTTTTTTGGTTCCAACGGATAGTTCAACCAAACTTGATTTTTCGAGCTTACTTTTATCCAAATGAAGTTTGTCCACTACTTTAGGATCAATGTTGCAATGACTTTCTCCCAGGGAAATTAAAATAGAAATAGATTGATTAATGATCTTACCTTCCACTTCAATCATATGAGATTGGTATTCTTCTTGTCGATCTTCTAAGGCTACATATATTCTTGGAATATTTATGCCCATGTATTCTACTATAGTAGCTTCTTGGATTTTGCACATAGTCTTCATTTGATCTCCTTTGTGACGTAAATCCTTGTACATGTGGTCTTCTTTGCAGATCCAACATTGGATTGGTGGTATTCCCCTTTTCCCAAGGAGTCTTCCTTCTTGGATTCATTCTTATCCGACTGATCTTGTTGATTTTATT
Source organism: Picea glauca (assembly GCA_000966675.3). Taxonomy (NCBI): domain Eukaryota; kingdom Viridiplantae; phylum Streptophyta; class Pinopsida; order Pinales; family Pinaceae; genus Picea; species Picea glauca. Next base: position 431,082 of record JZKD02S1982948.1, read on the forward strand.
AGGGTTGTTTATTTTGAAAGGAGGTTTGAATCCCTTCCTTCTCTGGTCAGACTTCTCCTTCTATTAACCTTCCAAGACTTCAACAAAGATTCTCTACCCTTTCCTTTCTAATACAAGTACTTATCCTTTCTAATGGTTTCTATCAAAGTTCTAGGCTCATCATATTTAATCTTCACTTTATAAAAGGATGGCATTCCACTCGGAAATATCTATATCTTTACCTTCTCATCCTCGATAAATCCCACATACTTTAGCAATCCTAAAAACTTTTATTCATATTCCCACATGGTCATTCTCCCCAACTTAAGTTCAAATAAATATTGCATCTTCTTGTCATAACAGTGCTCTAAAAGATATTCCTTCTGAAAATTCATCTTGAACTGCTTCCAAGTGATCTTGTTCTCATTGATGTGTTCAACTTGCTTCAATTTATCCCACCACATGGAAGCCTTTCCATGAAAATGATAAGTGGAAATTTTGGCTTCTATATTAGATGAATATTTGTGCAACTGAAAATACTTCTTGATTCCAAGAAAATGGGATTTAGCATCATATTACCTTTCTCTTTCACCATCAAAATATGGTGGCTTAAGCTTCTTTATTTCTCCTTGTAAATCATCTCACTCATGTCTACTTCTTTGATGTATGACAAGAGACACTTCTGGGTTGCTCCTTGAATCCTAAAATGCATAAGAATTCCTAGTTGAGTAAGGAGGCAAGTGATGTCTATGACTTCCACTGAACCTTCTTGAATGACTGGCTCTTTTGTAGTTATCTCTTCTTTCATACTGCCTACCTTCTTCCCCCTATCTTGAACCTAATACATTCCTTGCTTGTCTCTACAACTGATTTAGGATTTTCATCATTTGGGAATTTATTTGATTATATTATTTCATCATCTTCTCTTTATTTTCTTTATAACTATGCACTTCTATTCTCAAGCTTCTCATGGTCTCTATTAACGTTTCTAGCTTCACTTTGCTCATGTGACCATTAGATTCTTTCTCTGCATTTCCAACATTGATATTTTGAACTTTGGCTTCTCTTCCATGACTGAAGGCCCCCTCTCCTTCCTCCATTTCTTGAATATACATTATTATCTTGAACTGATATGTTTATACCCCTAATTATGCAAGAAAGTGTGCATGCAACATGATTTTTGTTAGAAAAATAAATAAATAAATAAACATGTCTACACATTTCTAGAAAAATGATTGCAATATTTATATAATTTTTTTGTTTCCTTGAGGTCATCATTCATCTTCTTCCCAATTGACTATAATATATATTGCTCAGAAAAATTTTCTAGGTGCATAATTGGATTCCTTTCTCTGAGATATTTCCAACAACTATTTGTTTGTTTAATTCTAAGCTCGGAGCAAACATTTATGCCCTTCTAAAATGTATGGCCATTTCCCTTCTGCAGAGGTATTTCAAGTTGATGTGGCATCCATGTGGACTCATTCCATGTGTGTTGGATGAAGTGGTGTTGATATGGCAACTGACATTACCAACGACCCACCAAGGTATTGGGATGTCAACATTGAAATAGGATTGGAAACTTCCAGGGGTCTGGTATGGGCCCACCGGCCCACCGAATGCCCCACAAGGTTCCACAACACACTTCCTAACAATTTTCTAGTCATAGGACACTGACCCAATGGAATGTCAACTAAGGACGAGCTCAAGAAATTTTGGGGGTTTGGGGGTCTGATATGGGCCCACTGGGTGCATCAGGGTAACAAACCATCAAGCGCACCCCATGTAAACTTCCTCCTAAGATTAATCAATGGCCAAGAACTCTTGGACTCCAGATCTAACGGTCAACACTTAAGGCACTAAGGTGGGAGTCCATATGACACTTAGACACATGGTATTGTATCACCATGACATGTGGGCTAGCCACAATGTTACACGTGGCATTAGCATTCTACATTAACATTTTGGCATTAGCATTCTGCTAATGTATTCTTGTCTAACCTGGCATTCATGTGGAACCCTTCCACATGTGTTGGATGAAATCATGCTGACGTGGTTGCTGACATGGCTATTAATGCACTAGGGCACCAACTCACCGGCCTCAACTTCCATACATCTATGTTCTCGAATTCGGTTTGATCCAACCACTGGCTCATCGAGCCATCGGCTCTCTGCACACATCACCACTTAATAGTTTTCAGGTATTTGGTATACCATAGCACAATCCCATTGGGCGCACTGGGAAACCGACCCACTAGTCCCACTGCCAAAAGTTTACATAACACCCAGGCTCCACAAGGTTCCATGAATCTCTTCCATGTTTCACGAACAAGTAACGTAAGCTTCCCTTAGGCTTATATATCATTCAATCCACCATCTCCCCATGCACGTGGGATAAATATTTACGTAGTCCATATATCAACGATGGATAAGCCACTTGGAAGCTCGATCGATGGTTGTTGTGCGTTGGTTTATTTTCTAGGCATATTATCGATTCAGAGGCTCAGATCAAAAAGGGAAGCTCTCGTTGGGATGTTAGGGCCATGAGGGATAACCCAAGAAATATTCCCAGGGTGATCTCGACATAGTTACACCTCGACATTGTCCAATATCCATTAATTAATTCAAGAAATATCACAATAAGTTTTATAGCAGGCCCCTTCAAGGCCTGGTGTTGTAAACCAACAACTTTGATACCAATATGTGATGTGCCCCAATCACCACCACAAGCCATAGGTCGGGCACGCCTACCACCAAAAATCCCTTCAATATGTTATGACACAAATCTGTGATGTGCTCGAGCCAACACCATAGGCCACAGGTTGGATATTCCTACCACTAGAACGCCCTTCAAGATGCTATGATACCAATTTGTGATGTACCTATCACCATAAATCCCAAGAATTCACTTCTTGGGACAAATCAAACTTATGATTCCAAACAACTAAATACATATTCATGAAATAACACATGCAATTATCAAGATTCATATTAAACTTATTAAAAGAAGAACAATATTCCATGCATAGAAATAACCAACAAGCAGGAACATTAGTAATGTATATCTCATAGATAATAATCAATACACATAAAAAATAATTATACATAAATAGAGAAACACCATGATGGAGAGAAATTATCTTTAACAAAACCAGTCACCAACTAGCCACAGGCCAAGGACGTTCCACCCAATCATAGACGTTGTTGTTCCAAGTCTCAATAGTAGGTCACCCCTAAGCTAGGGCTATGAATCCATAAGGATGGGTTTCAGGATGACACTCATCTTTACAAACCAGTCAACACTCAATCTCTCAAAGTTTTCTCAACACACAGTAATACAAAGTTCACCGTATCTCTTATCCCAGCCTGCACAACCAAAGATATAGAACCCCCTTCACAACCACACAGTCCCTTAGGATATCCATTTCCTTTGAGTGATCCAGTGCATCTGGTCGAGAATATCAATGCTATAAATCTCCAGGACTCGTAGTTGTGACAAGGTTTATCATAATTCCCATGCATCCACACACTCAGGAATCAATTCATTTCTGGGTAAACACCAATTACTTACAACCAAAACAATGGATATTTTGTTTCCCTTCATTCCTTTCCCATGCCTAGATTAAGAGAAATAATGAATGAGGAACCAAAATGAATGAGTGATTAACTGAACAACTGAACCATTGAACAAAAACCCTAAGACAATCAAGAACATAGATTTTTGTATACAGGCACTCCAAGTCTAGCGTGGTCTCCCCAAGAGACTCATGTGCCCCCTCATAGGCCCCTCAACACAACCATGGGTGATAATTAATTAAACAAGGTATAAAGGTTTAGTCCCTCGGTCCCCCCTCTCTCTTGGAATCAGAGCCCCTTATAACTTTGTTCTGTATCCATCTTGCAGCTAGTGATGTACTTTTATTATTATTAAAATGTTCAAAACATTATATTCCCCTAGGCACTCTAGCCTCTCATCAAATAAACAACCGCATTATTAAACTAGGTACTAAAAAATGGGGTATTACACCGCCTCTTGGTCCCAAACCACTGGTTCTTGGGCTCGCCACATTGGGTTAATCTATTTTTGTCTCTTTACCCTTTCAGGAAACAAACAAGGAAACTCAGCAAAGAAATTTCATGCAGATCTTAATATATGTACCTTTGTTTCCATCGTTCTAGGTTGATTTGTATATTTTTGGTCTCTCGTCATGCAAATTCATCCTCTTTATTAGATATCCATTCTTCTATCTATTTTCTTGAAGGCTTCCATGTCATTACTCCAACACACAACACAAAATATTCAAGTCTCGATTGTAATGGAACCAATTAAACTATTCATTTCTTACGCAATAGAGTATTAAGAGCCAATGAAACTTCATTCAATATTTTATTTACGATTTTTTATCCAAAAGATGGGATCATCCTTAGAAGGTTGTTAAACTCAATTATTCATGACCTCTCAATCCATAAATAAATAGTCAATGAAAACTAGTGAGTGAGTTGACCAACATAAATATTATTCTAGGTTGCTACTATTTTCATTTTTAATTTTATCTAGAACATGCTTCCATGCTTATTTGTTTTTGAATCCTTCATCTTTGTTGATGTTAGAAGCATTTAATTTTATTTCCAGGGCTTTGCATATTTTAATTTTACCATAGGGGCTTGTCTTCTCAATGAAATTAGCATTTTCTATGAAATCAAATAGCTAGTATTATAAGAATGTTCAACCAAGGAAGATATTTTGATTCTATTATGCTTAATGTATGCGCAATGTTCTTTGAGTCTAATGTTTAACGATCTTCCTATCTCACCAATATAGTATTTTCCACATGAGCATGGTATTGTATAAACACCCTTCTAAATTTTTGGATCAATGGCATCTTTAGCACAATCCAACATGTCTTTGAGAGTGTTCGAAGGAGTGAAGATAACCCTAATATAACCTTTCCTTATAATTCTTGAGATTTTGTTTATTGTACCTATGATATAAGGAAGTATGATATTATTTATTTCATCCCTTGGTTCACTCAATATCTAGGTTCTACTCCTAACTTTTAAGATGACTTTTTTGAATTGATGTTCATTATAGCCATTGTGCTTGAAAGATTTCTTCAAGTGATTAAGTTCATGTTCCACATGATCACCTTTTGAAACCCTAATTTCACGAGTCACCAAAGTGTTAATGATGCCAATATTTTGGGTAGGATGGTGATGAGACTCAACATGGATATGTTGGAGAAATTTCTATTTTTAGCACACTAGTTTAGTGGGAGTAACACTAGTTCAGTGGGAGTTAACTAACTAGTTTTATTTTAGACTTTCTAATTTTATACCATCACTATTATGCATGCATTCCTAATTATAGGATGTCATTACCTATATGAGTGAAGATCACTCACTCATTTATTAGATCATAATATACATTGATTCTCATTCTTCATATTGTATCTCTCTTCCTTTTCTTGATAATATTTGTTTGTGTATGCTTTAGCTAGGTCTCTTGTGCAGGTTTCCATGAAACGTTGACATGGTACCAGAGCCGAGCTACTTGGAGCAACCCAGACAAGCCAGAGAAGAGAGAAAGAGGATTTGAGTAAACCTATTTTCCACAATTGTTGCGGCCTATCCCTATCGAAAGGTGTGACGATTGGAATCGTCACAGCCTATCCCTATCAAGGGTGCGACGGTCGCAATCAGACTTAAGAAACTTTCTTTTTTCAGGCATCGTCACAGCCTATACATGACGATGTTGCACTATGTTCATCATTTGAGGTGCGACGATTCGATCTTTCACAATTGTTTCACTGTGTCCTTCACTGGGGTGCGACAATTCATTATCATCGCACTTTATCCTTCTCTAGGGTGCGAAGATTCAACAGCCCTCCAGAAAATTGGGTTTCTATAGTAAAATAGTGATATCTCAACATCTGTGATCTAGGTCGGGATGAAATTTTGACCAGAGACGTATAACATAGGGATTATTATAATCACCCAAACTCTCCAAAATCCACATCATATTTTAGGAGATATAGTTGTTTTTATCATATCTATAGTTGTCATAGAATTGTTTGTCATATCTCATAATCCATGATCTAGGTTTTCAGGATCTTTTCAGAATCAATAGTAGGATGGAGGTGATGCAACTTATTCAATCAATTATGGTGATAATACTCACACCGTACAATTATTTTGAATGGAATTTGAAGGCCACAGTCCAACTCAAGAGAAAGGGATTGTATAACTTGACGATGGTGACAGAAACAAAACCTACATCAGTGCTTGAGAAAACTAGATGGGTGAACTGTAAGGATGAGGCCACAATATTACTTCTTGAGTTAATATCCACTGATCTATGGTTTCATGTTGTCACATGAAAGACTCCAAACAATATCTGGACCACCTTGGAAGGACTCTTTGGAAAGAAGTATGAGATGTGAGGCCATATGCTCGAGGTAGAGTTGAATACCTTAGACCCTAAAATTTTTGATAATATATAGGATTTCTTTACAAAATTTAAATCTTTGATTTTGAGCTTGGTTGAATGTGGTATCAACAAGTTTACACAAGAGAAACAACTTATTCTAAAAATATTGGCCAAGATAGGACCAAAATATGTTGTATATGTCTCCAATTTCCATTCTGGCAGATGTCTTTTGGGTGCAAATTGGAAAATGACTACGATGTCTTAGTTCATTAAGTATCTCACACAAGAACAGACAAAACTCATACATATGGGCCTCATGAAAGATACCAAAGAACATGCACTCACCATGCATGATGGAAAACGTTCATCCAATAAAAAATCAAAATAGAAACTACAAAAGTTATTACATCCAGAGTCAAAGAAGAAGGGATATTCCAAACCCTTCAAGGATTCTTCAGGTTCCAAATATTCTTCAAATTCCAAAGGGAAGAAGAAGAAGGGAAAGAAGTGCACAGATTGAAATAAATTGAATCATGAAGAATACACATGCATGAAGAAGCAGGTCGATCTTATGACACAGGTACTTCAAAAGAATAACCTTGGAGACTTCATTCCTGAAGGAGACAAGAAGAAGAAGGAAGAAGACCATGTGCCTAAGAAAGGTAATCATCATGCTATGGTTGCAATTAATTCCTCATCTAATCCATGGATTATATATTATGGTGCATCACATCATATGGCAGCTAAAGAGGAATTTTTTACTTCTTTGAGTTCATTCTTTGGACCTCCTATTCTCATGGGGGATGATACTCTAATAACAATTGCAGGAGAGGGAAGAGTGTAAATCCCTAGTGGAATTTTTGAGAATATCTTACATGTTCCAAATATTTCTATAAATCTTCTCTCAGTTTATCAGATCACTCAAATAGGTAAAAGGGTTGAATTTACTTCAGATTCAGTTATTTTACTTGACATGCATGACAGTTCCATTATTGTAGTTGGTGAGGTAGATCACAAATCATAGTTGTATAAGTTCTATGATTCCTCTTTGATACTTACACATGCTAATGATAGTATTAGAGTATTGCATGAGATATCTAGTCATTTAAACTTTAGTTACATGCAGTGAATTTCCAAGCAAGGAATGGTCAAAGGCTTGCCATACATTCAATTTTCTGAAGGGGTTTGTGAAGGATGCATTCTTAGCAAGCATCTTGAAGAGAAAATTGAAAATGGGAAGGCAAGGAAAGCCTCCTCTTCCTTAGATCTTGTTCACAGTGATATCATGGGTCCATTTCCACATCCATCCATCAACAAAGCAAGGTATGTTCTTACATTTATTGATGATTACTCACGCTATACCTGGTTTTATTTTCTCAGACAAAATTCTGAAGTTTTTGAGAATCTCAAAGACTTCAAAGATCTAGTAGAGACACAAATTGGGAAGAAAATCAAAATCCTTTGTATAGACAATGGTGGGGAGTATATCAACAAATATTTTTAGAATCTTTTTCATGAAGCTGGTATCCAGTTGCAACACATAGTTCCATACACTCCACAAAAGAATGTAGTTGTTGAAAGGAAGAATGGGTCTCTTAAGAAGATGACTAGTTGCATGTTGCATGCAAGATAACTTCCTTCCAAGCTTTGGGTTGAGGCACTAAACTATGTTTATTACATATAGAACAGATAACCTCACAGATATTTTGAGGATATGACACATTTTCAGGGGTGGACAGGTGACAAATTAGATGTCACACACTTACGCATCTTTGGATCTCAAGCATGGGCCCATATTCCTTTTAAAAATAGGAAATCCTTAGATCCACAGAGCACACCTTGCATGTTTGTGGGATATTCAGATGATGTGAAGGGGTACAGATTGATGATCCCTCTACAGACTGACTCATCATTGATCGCACTGTTCATTTTGAGGAGGGTCCTTTGCATGCACTTCCAGTGCAACATGCAAAGACTCTTATGCTTCCATCAGTTCTAGACATTAGGGATAATGATTCCACACACTCAGATGCTACATATTCAAACACAGATTCAGAGAATTATGTACATGCAGATGATAAGGTAGTACATCCAAATGAGGATCCAACGTTGGAGCTTCGACAAATGCCCAAGTGGGAACATTCCACACTTCAGGCAGCAGGTAACCTTGCAGGGGATCCATTTCATTTGAGGAGGACTCGATCTCAGCATGTGGATCCTTCTCATGTACTTTCATCTTCTAAACCAGTGATGCCCATGCATTTCTATATGGTTCAATTTTCTTATCCACATACCTATAGTGAGGATGTTGGAAATCCACTATGGGAAGCAGCCATGCAGGAGGAGCATGACTCTCTCCTATAGAATCAGACTTGGGATCTGGTTCCACTTCCACTAGGGAGGAAACTTGTTAGATGCAAATGGGTTTATAGGACCAAGAGAGTAGCAGATGTTTAGGTGAGAAGGTATAAGGCCAAATTAGTTGAAAAAGTATTAAATCAGATTCATGGGATAGATTATGATGATACCTTTTCTCCTATAGCAAATATGGACTCCATTCTCTTGGATCTAGCCATTGCAGCAACCGAAGGATGGGAAGTTCACCAGATGGGTGTGAAGAATTCTTTTCTTCATGGTGACCTTTCAGAGGATATCTACATGGAGTAGTTGCAGGGGTTCATTTAGAACTCGTCTTTAGTATGCAGACTGAAGAAGTCTCTCTATGTACTCAAGAAGGCACCTAGAGCATGGTATGAAAAGATGGATTCTTACTTTCTTTCACATGATTATGTTAGATGTAAATCTGATTCCAATGTTTAGATGATGAGGACTACTAACTCTGTGATGTTTTTAGTACTCTATTTGATGATCTTTTGATCATTGGTAGCTCTACTTCATCCATTTCCTTGGTCAAAGATATTTTTCATGATAGGTTATCTATGATGGACATGGGTCCACTACACTTATTTCTTGGTCTTGAGATTAGTTAGGATGCTTCTGGCATCAAAATTTCTCAGGATAAGTATGTCAGGGATCTTCTGGATAGATTCCATGTGACAGACTATAAGTCTTGACCTACACCTTTCTTATATGGGATCAAACTTAAGGATGGCAGGGATACACCATTAGTGGACAACACTTTGTATCAACAATTGATGGGGAGTATTTTGTATCTCACCCACACCCATCCAGATATCTCATATGTGGTAGGATTTGTTTCCAGATACATGCAAGAACCCCATGATCTACAGTGGAAGGCTTCCAAGCACATCCTCATATATGTTCAGGGCACCATGAGTTATGGGATTCACTATGTAGTTGGTTTTGCATTAGATCTCATAGGTTTCACATATTCATATTTGGGTTGGTTATAGCAAAGATCGCAAGTCCATGTCTAGTTACACTCTCAGTTTGGGGTCAGGCCCAATTTTTTGTTTAAGTAAGAAGCAATCATCCATTTCTTTATATTCCATAGAGGTTGAGTATAAAGGAGTAGTCAATTGTCTCATTCAAACACTTTGGCTCCAGAACTTCCTTACTGAGCTTGGTATCCATTTTCATTGTCCGACTATCATATGGTGTGACAATCAAAGTACACTGAACTTTTGTAGAGATCCAGTACAAAGACAACAAACCAAACACATTGAGGTCCATATGCATTTCATCAGAGATCTAGTACATGACAGGATCATCAATTTGTAGTTATTTCCTTCCTCTGAACAAACTGTTGACATATTCACCAAGACCTTCACTGAGAAGAATTTTCAGACTTTGCAAGATTGTCTTGCAGTGAAGAACAAAGTTTCCTATCAACTTCCTTTTCTTCTTTTGATGCATTGTCTTTTGAGGGGGGGGTTTGTTCCCACGTGGTTTTTCCTCTTTCCTCATTTCTATTCAGTGTTCATTATTTGCATTGTACATGAGTACTTAATATGGCCTAGTAGCCAGGACTCATTTTTAACTCCATAGTGATGTTCGGGGGGGGGGTGTTGGAGAAATTTATATTTTCGGCACACTAGTCATTGTCTGCGTTGTAATATGGAATGTCTGTGAATTCAATGGATATCGTAACCCTAAATATTAGAAAGCAAATGGGATCGTTGAGTGGGCCAAGAGGATTTACCACTACATCTTTTAATGGTGCGAATCATGTTTTTGGGGGTTGCTAACTGGCCATAAATGTGCATTAATTAAACTGACAGACAACCAGTGCCTTATTTATTTTGGGAAATGGTCTTAACTCTGGGTTGGAATTTTTAATAGAGGTACAAAACAATATTGGACATACTCTAGTATTTGATTATTGTTGACAACAAATTTAGTAATTTTGACATCGATTTTCACTTATTTGCTAATTATATTCCGTAAGAGATGGATTTCACTTTTAATTAAATGATGGTGTCCACTTGGCTTTCACCTTTTATTCATTCTTTAATCATAAGTGATGGAAGTCACCTTCATTATTATTAATTACAAATAATGATATTCACCTTCAGTGTTATTATATTCATAAACGATGGCATTCTTATTGTGTTGGAATCCCAACAAAAATTGATGACGAACATTAAGATAAGTTTTTAAACTTGTACCATGTGGCTTACGGTTGTATTCATCTTAAGTACATCTTCAATTCCTTGTGGTTGGGGCAATCACCCTTGTCACCGATGGAATGGTATGTTACACTTTTAAAAAGAATGCATCACCTTAGTTGGTCACTAAATTTGGTTACCGCGTGCGATGATGTATGGCTTAGTAATTAAAGTCATTGTGCCAATAGTAATGGATATAGGCAAGTGCACACAAAAAACAAAATTGCAGTATCTAGAGTGATAGTAATAGATGGACTGTGTGCACTGAGTTAAATGAATGACGCCTTGTGCCCGAGCCTGAATTGGTGCTTGTTGATTTGTGGTTTATATTTTCTTGCGCAATCCATGTTGATGATGAGATGGATTAGAAGTTAGAGTTCTTGCGTGCATAAATTTAGTGTAAGAAATGATAGGCCCTACACGCCTCGCGTGCAGTGAAATAGTGATGTAAGGAAGGATTTTAGAGTCTGTATACTACTTGCAGGTGATGTATTGTTAAGTGGTGATTGATTTTCAGACCTTAGATCTTGCGCAACAAATTAATTGACGATACTCTCGCACCTCAACTCTAGGTGATGATTAATTTGTGTTTTCATTTAGTTTTCCTTACACATATGGTGTGTACAGTCGTTCACCTTACACCTTCACATATGTGGTCATGTGATGGGTTAGCAAACCTGGAGTGCATCGTCAATATACTAACAAGCAAGGATTTAACGAATTTTATTGCGCCATGAAATTTTTAACAAATGATTGTAGTAGACTACAGACTACCTACACAAATTGGAATGTTATGTTAGATGATGAGATTTGTGAAAGATTCCTCAAGCGCCATGTTATTGATGTTTTATCTTTCCTAATACATCTTCAAAAAAAAATTGACCTGTAGTGCGTAGTTTGTGTCATGAGTGAGGGGTGTTACATAAGGTATCATAGGTGGGTTCAACCCTACGACTGTGGATCGTCAGGATTTCCATTGCAGTAAACCCTTGAGTATTAACCTAGCGCTAATTAAAACCTTAACGTGTCCATGTGGTTATCTCAATTAGAGGATGCCACAAAGGTTCACAACGTGGTTTCGTGGAAGGAGGTGTGATGCCTCTAAAAGTTCCTGCGCCTTCGAAGTCTAACCCCCATGGGGGAAGAACAAGCCCTTGGGATGGATTCGATTGTTGTAAGGGATGATGATGGTCTGACAAGTTCCTTCCAGAGATTGTCAGAGGCCTTGATTCACCATTTGTACTAAGATGATCTTGGGGTGCATGTACCCCTGAGGGTCCACAGCACGCCCAGCCAATACCATTAGTATTCACCGCGAACTCAAGAAGGTAATTTTCTCGAGTTCTTTGGTGCCCCGGATGGCGCAGACTCCAAGGCATGGTTGGAGAAGATGGTGTTGTTCTTTTCACTTCACAACTATACCTCCAACATGAAGGTCTGCATGGCGGTATTTCAACCAAAGGGAAGTGCTCTTCTATGGTGGAAGATAGTCATATCACATTGAACATGGTCTTCGAAGATGTGTCATGGGAACTGTTCGAGGAATGGTTCCGAGAGAGGTATCCTTCTGAGGAATTCATTGAGCAGCAGCTCAATGATTTCAACACCTTGTGATAGGGTGACCATACGGTGCCTGAGTACGAGGCCCATTTTTGGAGTTTCTTTGGTATGCTCGACACTTGAACACCAAAAAACTTAAGGTAAACAGGTTCGTGTTTGGCCTTAATGTCAGAATTCATGAAAAGGTTAGGATTTTTATGCCTCAAACCTTGCATGAGTCCATTCAGATCATAGCAGAGGAGGATCTTATCAGCGGGGTTCAGAGCAGGACTCCAACGAGACCCGCGGGGAAAGTGTCATATGGTGCACAGCAGCATCAGACACCAGCTAGACTTTCACCTAGATATTGTGGCTCCTAGAGAGGATCCACTTTCTCCACACCTCGATGACCAGCGCCTCAGCAGTGGACTCCTTACCATTGTTGACCAGACTTGTAGTATTTTGATCTCCCGATGCTACCGAGAGTTTCATTTCTGGTTCAACACTAAAAATAATTAAGGTAAAGGCAGATGAACATGATGAGATTATCTTTGTAGAGATGTATTCGGGAGCCAAATAGAAGGTTGGAGGGAAGGTTGCAGGATGTATCCTTAACCTGGGAGTGTTTTTCACCATGGCAAACTTGTACGTCACGATCTTAGGATCTTATGATGTCATGATCAGTATGGATTGGTTAGAATCGCATGAGGCGATACTCAACTGTAAGATGAAATGGTTGAACTTGGTCGATGATGAGGGATAGAGACGCATGATTGTGGGTCAGAACCAAGAAGTTTCCCTAAGTTTCATCTCTTCCTTGCAGCTATGGAAGAGAATACGCAAGGGATTTAAGATTTATGCGATCCTTGTGTTAAACGAGAAGGGAGTAGCGAAAGGTCTAGAACACCTTCCGGTGGTGGGAGAGTTGCAGACATATTACCTGAGGAGTTACCTGGGATGTCTTCGGAGAGGGAATTGGAGTTTACCATAGACCTAAAACTGGGGAGTGAACCAATAGCAAGAATTCCTTATTGGATGTCGACCCCAGAGTTACAAGAGTTGAGAATGAAACTCAAGAAGTCATTGGACCTGGGGTTGATACGTTCTAGTGTGTCACCATGGGGTGTGCCTGTTATACTCATACAAAAGAAGGATGGGTCATGGAGACTCTGCATTGACTACCGTCAATTGAACAAGGAAATGATCAAGAATCAGTATTTGTTGCCGAGGATTGATTATCTGTTTGATCAGATGAAGTCCACAACGATGTTTTGAAAGATTAACTTGAGATCAAGGTATCACCAGTTATGGATCAAGGAGGATGACGTTCCTAATACTGCCTTTAAGATGATATTTGGACATTACGAGTTTACTATTTTACAGTTTGGACTGATGAATAGCCTAGGGGTATTTATGAGTTTGATGAATGGGGTGTTCCAAGAGTACTTGGACAAGTTCGTCCAAGTATTCATTGATGATATTTTGATTTACTCTCAGACGATGGAGGATCATGACAAGCACTTTCACTTGGTACTATAGTGCCTGCGAGAGAACAAATTGTATGGGAAATTGTCTAAATGCTCATTTTACGAATCGAAGATTCACTACTTAGGGCATGTCATATTCGGAAAAGGTATCATCGTGGATCTAGAAAAGGTCAAGGCTATTATGGAATGGCCTTCACCGAAAAATTTCCTTGAAGTACGTAGCTTCATGGGTTTAGTAGGATATTATCGATGGTTCTTCGAGGGATTTTCAAAGATAGCAAATCTGATTACGGAATTGCAGAAGAAGAACAAGAAGTTTGTTTGGACCAAGAAATGCGCGAAATCATTTTAGAGGCTCAAGGAGTTGTTGAAAATGGCACCATTACTGAAAGTCCCTGACATGGACACGAAATTCTTGGTATGCACTGATGCATCCAAGGAAGGCTTAGGAGGAGTCTTGATGCAAGATGATCGAGTGACCGCTTACATATCGAGGAAGTTGAGAAGGCATGAGGAGAATAAAGTGATGCATGATTTGGAGTTGTTATCCATTGTATATTCATTGAGAGTTCGAAGACACTACCTTATTGGACGAAAATTTGAACTAAAAATGGACCACTGTGGACTATAGCACATCTTTACACAAAGTGAAATGAACGCGCGACAATGGAGTTGGTCGAAATTGCTTAGCGAGTATGATTTCGAGATTACTTACATAAAGGGAATAGTGAATAGAGTGGCAGATGCATTGAGTCGAAGACGACGCATATTTTTGTTGATGCCTCTTCAAAAGAATCTACGTGAAAATATTCTAACTTTATAGCGTGACGATGATTGGTACAAGGAGGTCAAGGATTTTATCAAACAAAACACCATGATGGTACCAAGATTTGCAGGATTTACGTTGGACGACGACGGATTATTGAGATTTAACAATTGAATTTGCATACCACCGAACAACGAGTTGAGGAGTTTGATCCTAAACGAGGCTCATAGAGTAGTGCACATGGCTCATCCAGGGGTCACGAAGATGAGGGAATACCTTAAACCCTTATTCTTTTGGAAAGGAATGAAGGAAAACATAGTCAGCTACGTGGAAAGATGTCTAGAATGTCAGCAGGTGAAGGAGAAACATAGACATCCGACAGAATTACTATAGCCACACTATTCTTGAATCAAAATGGGAGGGAATTTCGATGGATTTCATTGTTGGATTGCCACTGAAGGCAAGGAGATACAACTCGATTTTTGTGGTAGTCGACACTCGGATGAAGAGTGCTCATTTATTCATGTCCATATGACATATCAGGCACTGGACATAGCAAGAGTTTTCATCAGTGAGATTGTGAGGCTGCATGGCGTGCCTAAGAGGATTATATCTGATAGAGGATCGATGTTTACCGGATGATTTTGGACTAGTTTCCAAGAGGCCTCGGGAACCCAACTGAACTTTAGCACCACATATCACCTGGAGACAGACAAGCAGACTGATTGAACAACCCTTGGAGGATATGTTGCGTATGTACATTATGGACCAACAGAAGCGTTGGGAAGAGTTCTTTCCACTGGTAGAATTTGTGTATAATGGCAGTTATCAAAGCACCATTAAGATGACACCTTTCAAGTTTCTTGATGGGAAACTGTGTCGAACACCTTGATTTGGGATTGGCTTAAGGAGAGGGTCATGGTGGGATCTAAAGTGATCCAAGAAATGGAATATCAATTGAAAACTATAAGACAAAGGATCAAGGAAGCACAGGATTGGCAGAAGAGTTATGTCGATCTGCATCATGTCGACCGTAGTTTTGATGTGGCAATTGAGTATTCTCGTGGGTGAAACCACATAAGAGTTCAATAAAGTTTAGAAAGGGTGCTAAACTATCTCCTAGGTGTTAGGACCACATATTGTACCCTTTTTGCCCATACTTTTTGCCATTGTTATACCCTTCATCACTAGTGTTTAGACTCATAATATCACTACATCTGATCATTCCA
>JZKD02S1982948.1:447107-466688 GCA_000966675.3 Picea glauca
CTACAACACTAAGTGCTTTTGGAATTGAGCATATATAGTGCGCAGCTATCTTTGAAACAAAAGACTTCCCTGGGTTGATAATTTATGTTTCACTTGGTTGTTTGAGATTAATTAAACAATTATAGTGACCAACACTAGGTTCATGGGATCCTACGATATTGTGGAAAAGAGAAGGCTCGTGGCCTATTTGACTATCCTTGCATGATTCTTTGAGGTATACACACGATGTCTTTCACCTCTCTGTTTTGAGACATTATGTTAGTGATCCTACTCATGTTATTGACATGAGTTCCTTGCAGGATCGAATGAGGGTGCACTCATGGCAGAGCTGATCCACATCCTAGACCATCGCATTCGATAGCTACAGTGTCGAACCATAGATCAGGTCAAGGTCTAGTGGGACAACTATAGTCCGCACTCGATGACCTGGGAGGATGCATATGATATGCATCAGCAGTTTCCATTTTTGTTTGATGGGTAGACTTATGATACTGGATACACTTTATTTCATCACTTATATACTGTGAAACTTCAGGACAAAGTTTAGACCAAGAGGGAGTGTATGTAACATCCCGCTCTTGTGCGCACTAAGTGAACTTATTCTTTCAGGACACTTTCTTGCAAGTCATCTGGATTATTATACTATTGGTTGTTTGATTATGATTATGAGGCATTATGGATATGATGATGTGTTATTTTGTTGTATCGACGTAGACAGGTGTTATTGATTGGGTTCTCCTAAGTGTGTAGGAATTTGGACCTTGAGGATGCAAAGGCATCGATGAAAGCCCTTGGTCTCTGAATTGAGTCAGGGAGTGGACTATTGGGATTTGATTGTTGTTGATATGGCATATGTACATCTTATTAGATGTTATGATGATTGATTATTATTGTTGACATGATTCGTTAATGATGCAGGCTGACGATGGATTTCCGACCAGACTCACATGTGGAGTAGAGGGGTCACACACGACAACTAGAGACTTTGAGGGAGAGGTGTGGATAGCAGCCCTACCACATCCTACTAGCACCCCCCCCCTATGGCTCAAACTGTAGGTTAACGATTACCTAATTCAAGAAGACCCACGATGTCATGAGGGAAGATTGCGATAATTGATCACGATGATTCTAAGGGGCGTGCAATAAGGCAAGGGCCTTATTCCTTAGAGGCCCTTAGTCTCCCACAAGATCACCTAGCTGAGTATTGACTCCAGGGGTTTTTGATGTCTACCAAGTCAATCAAGAGGTGAGTGGCACCCTTGGAGCACATAGTGCATCTTAAATGGCACGTCACACAAGGAAAACAAAAAGAGGTGAGTGGCACCCTTGGATAACATAGTGTGTCCTCAAGGGCATGTCATGTAAGGAAAACAGAAAGAGGCGAGTGACACCCTTGGAGAACCTAGTGTGTCCTGAAGGGCATGCCGCACAAGGAAAATAGAAAGAGGCGAGTGGCACCCTTGGAGAACCTAGTGTATCCTGAAGGGCATGTCGCATTTTTAACTAGTAAGTGAATAAACCTAGACGGCCTTAGAATGAATGATGTGACAAGTAAGATTTAAAAACATTTCAACTAGGAATTTAGTAAAGGAATAAGTCATTTAAAATGTGTAAGGGAATATTGAGACACCAAGGAGGGTTTTTAGGAATGATTTTTGGTGGCTAAGGGAAATAGGAATAATTAAATAAATAATGAATTTAATTTCTGGTGCAACTAGGGGGATGGGTGACATGTGTACGGGGGAGGTTTATGCTGATTAAAATAACGAAAAAGAAATTAAATGAGAATTTAGGAAAGAAATCACGTAAAAACTCTATAAAATGGATGGAGGAGGAGGAGTATGGAGATCTTGATGCGTAATGTTACGCTGCAAAATTTTTGTCTTAACTGACTTATCTTGTGGGGGTTGGGATACCCAGCTTGGGTAACAAGTGGTAGCTCGACCTTGCGAGGTGAGTAGGCTGCTAGTTGTTCTCTGGTATAGTGTGTGTGGCTCCTTTGTGGATCAAGGGGAAGAAGAGTACCCCTAGATTTGGTTGGGAGGTACCGGTGAGGTAACATCGGTCGGCAAGAAGAATCTAGACGGAGCGTGCGGGGGACAAAAACTACTAAGCAATCATGTTTGGCTAAGGTACACCGGTTTAATTATTACTTGCAATGAATTTAAATTTATTTATGTTAGTTCTTTGTGCTCGTTTAAGATTTCATTTCCATGTGTTTTCTTGCCCCTTCTTTCCTATGGTATTGTAATCCCCTTGCTTGTTGTTTTCTCATGGATTTCCTCGGCGAACCCAACTTCTGATTTTAGTAACTTATCTCTATGGGTTTTATTGATTATTATGATTAGATTGTGCCTTATCTTTTGCCCTTATCCCTAGGTCATCAGTCCATGCCTGAGTAGTCGGTCAAGATCCAAATTGATGGTCGTCACTTCAGTGTTTATAGACCTATAGATTCTATTGCCCTTCTTTTTTGTGTATGGATGATGACCGAAGGATAAAAAAATTCCCATCTATCTACCCTTACTCATCTCTGCGTTGATTGATTCTTGGTTGAATGATTGTCGTTGTGCCTTCTTGTGATTGAGTAATTTTGTGTATTGTTTATCATTCCTCTCCACGAACAGCTTAATACTCTCTATGTTTTTATATCAACTTTGTGTTTTACCATTTTATTATGACAGGGATTTACCATTTACTTGTATGTGAACTACCCTCTGTAAAGTCAGCGATTACCCTTTTCCTATTTACTACGTTTGGATAGTTTTTAATGTTTGAAAGTAAAATTTTGGGACCTCATTTTATGATATGTATCAAGAGAGTCTTTGCATATATTTAATAGATTATTACCAGTGATATCCATTACACCATAGAAGAGATTATATATTGGGTGGCAGCTATTTTGCATTGATTGTTTAGATTTAGCAATTTTATATTCATAGTTTATGTTCATAGTCTATATTCAACGATTTTATATTCATAGTTAAATGATGGGTCAACAAATGTATATTCAGCGATTTTATACCTGTGGCAGATAGTTTGTATTCACAGTTTATATATAGAGAATTGGTTATATATGTTTCAGTTTACAGGATAATGATGGATTTTTCATATATGTTCCAGTTTAATTAGCAAATTGGGTATATTTGTTTCAGTTTACAGGATAGAGATAGATAGAGGAATTTTACATTAATTATTATATATATAGGATGGTATAAATAGCGAATTGGTTATATATGTTCCATTTTATAGGATAGCGATGGATTTTTCATATATGTTCCAGTTTAATTAGTGAATTGGGTATATATGTTTCAGTTTACAGGATAGAGATAGATAGCGGAATTATTATATTAATTATTATATAGATAGGATGGTATAAATAGCGAATTGGTTATATCTATTTCAGTTTACAGGATATCGATAGACAGCGATTTTCCTGCTTGGTAATAATGAATCCAGCATTTAGAAATGGTCAAACTTGTGTGTTTTTGGATATGTCTGTGTCCTTGGTAAAACATCTGTGTGTTGGGATAGGTCTGTGTCCTTGGTAAAACTTCTGCGTTTTTAAAAAATGATATGACTATGATATCTTATAATTTCCAAACCATATATGACTGCATTGTAATATGGAGCGGTTGTCTTATTAGAATGTCTAGAATGTCTGTGTGTGGAATGTCTGGAATGTCTTCGTAATTTCCAAACCTTATATGTCTATGTCTTAATATGGAATGGTTGGGAATTCAATGGATACTGTAACCCTAAATATTAGACATCAAATGGGATCGTTGAGCAGGCTAGGCAGATTTACCACTACGTCTTTTAATGGCAGCGAATCCTCTTTTCTGGGGTTGCTAGCTAGCCATCACTGTGCATTAATTAAACTAACAGACAACCAGGTCCTTATTTCTTTTGGGAAACGGTCTTAACTCTGGGTTGGAATTTTTTACAGATGTACAAAACAAGATCAGACATCCTCTCATCTTTGATTACTGTTGACAGCAAATTTAGTAATTTTGATATCGATTTTCACTTCTTTGCTAATTATATTACGTAAGAGATGGATTTCACTTTTAATTAAATGATGGCGTCCACTTGGATTTCACCTTTTATTCACCCTTTAATCATAAGTGATGTAATTCACCTTCATTGTTATTAATTATAAATAATGATATTCACCTTCAGTGTTATTATATTCATAAATGATGGAATTCTTATTGTGATAGAATCCCAACAAAAATTGATGACGAACCTTAAGATAAGTTTTTAAACTCGTACCATGTGGCTTATGGTTGTAGTCACCTTAAGTGTGCCTTCAATGCCTTGTGGCTGGGGAAATCCCCCTTGTCATCGGTGGAATGGTATGTTACCCTTTTAAAAATAATGCATCACCTTAATTGATCACTAACTTTGGTTACCTCATGCGATGATGTTTGACTTAGTAATTAAATTCGTTGCACCAATAGTAATGGATATAGGCAAGTGCACGCAAAAACAAAAATTGCAGTATCCAGAGTGATAGTAATAGATGGATTGTGTGTGCCAAGTTAAACGAATGATGCCTTGTGTCCGAGATTGAATTGGTGCTTGTTGATTTGTGATTTAGATTTTCTTGTGCAGTCCATGTTGATGATGAGATGGATTAGAATTTAGAGTTATTGCGCGCATAAATTTAGCGTAAGTAATGATAGTCCCTAGACACCTCACGCGTAGTGAAATAGTGATGTAAGGAATGATTTTAGAGGCATTAGACTACTTGCATGTGATAATTTGTTAAGTGGTGATTGATTTTCAGACCTTAGATCTTGCACAATGAATTAATTGACGATACTCTCGTGTCTCAACTCTAGGTGATGATTAATTTGTGTTTGTGTTTAGTTTTCCTTATGCATCTGGTGTGTACAATCGTTCACCTTACACCTTCACATATTTGGTCATGTGACAGGTTAGCAAACCTGGCTTTCATCGTCAATATACTAACGAGCGAGGATTTAACGACTTTTATCGTGCCATGAAATTTTAAAAAAATGATTGTAGTAGACTACAGACTGCCTGTGAAAATTGGAATGTTATGTTAGATGATGAGATTTGTGAAAGATTCATGAGTTCCATGTTATTGATGTTTTATTTTTCCTAATACGGCTTCAAAACAAAATTGACCTGTAGCACGTAGTTTGTGTCGTGAGCGAGGGGCGTTACATTCATCTTCACCAAAATTGTTTGGCTTAAGATTTCTCACATCCTTAATCTCCAAACGATGTGGATGGGCACAACCTTACATGATTGCTTGGAGAATAGGGCATTGAAGGAATCTGTCCTTTCTTATCTCCCATCATAAGTCTCCTAGTATATTTGACTAGGTCACAACATGACGATCTTTGAAAACTCAGTTGTCTCCTTAAATTTTGTATGCTTCAGAATAATGGGTGACCTGAAGATTGAAAAGAAT
The DNA here is from genome assembly GCA_000966675.3 of Picea glauca. NCBI lineage: Eukaryota > Viridiplantae > Streptophyta > Pinopsida > Pinales > Pinaceae > Picea > Picea glauca. The sequence goes on from JZKD02S1982948.1 coordinate 452,554, forward strand.
TTGAGGACTCCTTTTCCATGGTATATACATCCTTTTATACAAATGGGAGATAAAAATGCTTGGTTTGATGGTGGATTGCAAAATGCAGGTCTATATTGTGGGGCTAGTGGATTGATAATACAAACTGATCACTACAAGATCACCTAGACTTTCAACTGTGGAACTGGATCCAACAACAAAGCAGAACTTCTCGGCGTCTGGGATACCCTTCTGCTAGCTACTAGACATAATATTTTGGATCTTCATGTGAGGGGGAAATCAAGGATCATCATCGTCTCGTTAAACAAAAAGGGTCAGCTTCAAGTCATTGCACTTGAATTTTGGAAATATAGGATCATTGATCTCATACAGGTTTTCACTCATATCAGTTTTACACATATATAGAGGAAACAAATGTGGAGGCAGATTCTCTGTCAAAAAAAGCACTATCAAATCTGAATGGTAATTTGATGTATCAACATTGGATAGATGGACATGGGAGTCCTCCTCAATGTATCTCACTCTTTTAGTTTTGATATTTTAGCTTGGTCTTGATGCTTTTTTGCTTCTTCCTTTGTATGAAAGTTTTGATTGTATGTCTACTAGCTAGATCGGATGTGATAGGAATAGATATACTCATCTATTTCCATTGATTATGGGATCAGTTACATATGTATGGATATATTTATAGAATCAATTTGATATGAAAGGAACAGTTTATATCTTCATTGTAATGGCATGGAACTGTATCTTTTAGATTTTCAAAACCATATATAATACAAGTGAAATTTTCTTTTGGAAAAATTATAACATTTTATTATTTAATAGAAAAGATCTACAAGTTTTAATTTTTTCTAAGGAAAATGCTTGATTCCATCATTTCCATTTTCCGTTAACATTGTAATTATTTCTAATCTAAAGGAAAATACATGATTCCAGCATTTCCATTTTCCCATTAACATTGTAATTATTATATTTTTATTAATATTGTAATCATTAGAGATTAGTAAAAATGGACAATATTTTATAGACTTCTTAGCAAAAATTGTTTCTTAATCTAGTATTGAAATTTGACATTCACCTTACTTATTAAATTATGAATTTTTAATATTATAAATCCTTGAATTCACATAAATCAATATCTTATTAATTTTAAGTTTATCAAATTCTATAAATACAATTGTGAATTTTTAATATTTGATATCGTTTAATTTACATAAATCAATATCTTATTAATTTTAAGTTTATCAAATTTTATAAATACAAAATAATATAAATTTAAAAGAAAATTCACATAAATTTTAATATAAGGTTAACAAAATTTTATAAATATAAAATGTTATTAATGGAGGAATTTATATTCAAATCATGCATATATATTAAATGAAATAATATTGAAATTAATAATAAATATAAGTTTTAAATCTTGTTTGACATAGCCAAGTTTCTTCCAAAATTACCTTAACCTTATAAAATTGTACAAAGTTTTAGTATATTTTCATTAATATATTTAGTTTAATAATAAAATTTAAACACAATATTGTTTAAATCTTAGTTATTTCATATTTATCATATAAAAAAATTGAAAAAAAATATTTATAAATTTTTTGATTTCTTAAAATTAATTAAATTATTTATAAGAAAATAAATTAATAAAAATTACATAAAATTCATTTTTATTTTATATAAACTCTGCATTAAAAAAGTTGTGTTCATCACACACTTGCTCTCTATATGTTTCATACAATATATATTCTTCATTTTGCAAAGCTCACTTTCTCCTTATTGAATTTTTTCAAATAAATTAATTTTATTTAAAGAAAAATATCTTGAAAATCAAAACTACTAATTTGTTTTTTAATTCATTTATTTAAAATTAATTCATACACTTATAATTTGAATTTTAAATCAAAATAACCAAATTTAAACTTATATCAAAATTATAGTTTATCTTTTAGTTTTCTTTATTCACTCTTCTTTTTCAAGATTACAAACTAAATTGATTTACAACGCATAAAATAAGCTATCATATATTGTTAAACTCATTTTACATTTAAACAAATTTTCTTTCAAAATTATAAATTAAAAATATATTAAAATTATACATTATATAATTAATATATATATAATATTATAAAATATATATATTCTTATAAAATTAATTTAATTATACACTTCAAAGTTTATAAAAAAATATTATTCAACTAATAATGTTTTGTAAAATTTTAATATCAATATTCTAAAATTTTAACTACACTATTTTACATAAAACTTTAATATTAATTTTATACTTGATATTAAAAAAAATCATTTGACTCATAAACATCTTTGAATTGTTCACTACTTTCTATATTATTTATTAAAGACATCATTTTTCATAAACCTTTAATGTCGATATGTTATCCACTTTCAACATCATTTTACATTTTTCATAAAACTTTCATGTGAATTTTACGGTTAACGTATATTTAAATTTCATTGTATGACATCATTTTATAATTTCCATAAATGTTAATGTTAATTATACTATACATTATAAAAAATAAAATAAAAATCACTATTTAAACATTTTTATTATTTTCTATTGACCTCAATAATATAATCATTTTGGGTGGGGAGGATAACACTCCTCCTCCTCTCAACCACCTGAGATGGACTCATTTGGCACTAGAAAAGATAATTTAGATTTGCATGCATTCTTCCCTTCCCTTACTCATCTTTGTCCCCATTAAATCCATTACTATCTACCTTGCCATAGTAGTTGCTTGTGCTAGGCTTGAGTGATTCCTTCTTGTCCTATACTAGGGCTTTGGGTGTCTATTAAAAGACTGACCTAAGTGTGGGTTAATAGTTTTGTTTAGAGCTACGTGGATTCACAACAACATTGTGCCCACTAATTACAAACACAATGGTACCACCAAAATATCCTTAAAATATTTCCCTAAACTTTATTATGAAGTAACAATATTCTCCATGATAAATCCATGTGGATATCTTAGTTAATGAATGTGTTGAAGTTTGCAACAAATCACACATTGCTTGGTTGTTTTGTGTGTTGAGGTGCTCTTAAGGCCTTTGTTAAGACATGAGTAAAGGAGGTATAGTAGGCACATGGTTGGAAATGTTTGAGAACTTGAAGCTTGAGAAAGGGTCTCTTAAGACATGGGTCAAGGAGGTATAGTAGGCACATGGTTGGAAATGTTTGAGAACTTGAAGTTTGAGAAAGGATTTCTTGTTGTTTTTATTTTTAGAAGAGTCACATTGTATTGGCATTATGTCTTACAATTTTTAGATTCGTCAAAACACCTAGGTGGTATTGTCCTCCTAGGCTGAGAACTTTTTACTAAAGAAACTACTCAACTTTGGTGTACTATATGTGCGTATGAAATTCCCTAACCTTCCTAAGTAATTTTGGTCTTCCGTAGAATGCATTTATGCATCGATTAGAGGGTTAATCTTATCATGGTATACCCATTTTTCAACCATATACCCCATAAGAGGGTATTTCTATAGGTCAATTTGTGAAAGGAGATGCATTAAAGGTAGAAAAACTAGTTGAGAATATCAAGCAGATCCATTTGCAAGTACATGAGACACTAAAGAAGTCACAGGAAAAGTGCAAGGATAGACATGACCAACATAGAATAGAGAGAACATTTAGAGCGGGAGATAGAGTATGTTTACAACTAAATAATGAAAGACTGCAAGGTCCTGGTAAGAAGATCAAGGCTCTACGGTATGCAGTGATTTAAGGTATTCTCTAGGCAGTGATTTAAGAGTTTTAACAAGTGTGCACCTTCATATTTATAAGATAACAAGGTTAGAAATAATTTGATTGATAAATATTCCATCAAATTCAAGTAGAATAATTGCCTCTTGCTCAACCAATTCAAGTGTGTAGAAAATAAAATCATCTCTCCTCTGGAAGGACATTTGGGTTCCCAAAAGTTCTATGAATAGAGAAAGCTACTATAATATTTGGCTACTAGCAATCCTCTGTGTGAAGATTGTACTGTTAAGAAGACAGAACACATTAGGAAAATGATAGGAATTATTTATAAACTGAGTTAGGGTCTAGCTTCTTGCAAGGCATACTACACCTAATCTATTATTCCTTTGGTTTTCCTGGAAATTGATTTGTTTCTCTCTGTGGAGAGTTTGTTGCTTGTGAACCCTTTAATTGAACCTCAATACTGGTAAGGGACTTGGACATAACAAATTGCACTAAATCGTCTTGAATAATAGGTCATGTGATTTACATTCATGAAGCTTATAGAGCCATCATGTACAACACTTTGGTTTGATGCATATGAGGATAATGAACCACACTTATCATCAAAATTGTTCTCTAGTATTGAAGGTACCATCGAGAACCCCTCTTGTGAATCTTGTGTCCTTATTATTAAAAATACCAAGTTCAAGATCAGACACACTTAGATCAACTTTCCCATCACCTTTGAGTGCTCACTCCAAGTCGAATTAATTTTAACTGGAGGTAATTGCATCGTTGAACATAATCAAAGGGATTTGATTCTTGAATCGAATTTACTATAGTATCATCAATAATGACACTCTCATAATGATATCCATTGTGTCCCTTAATTAGTTAAACTTTGCAACCAACACTTCCATTAAATTGGTGACCAAGTCAACACCATTTCCAAGGGATTGTTTGTTGAGGTTTGCTAATTTGACATCAATGGCATGAACCCAATCCTTCCATATTATCCCTTGAATGGAGGATATAACTAGTTTTGCAAGGAAATTGACACCCTTTGATTTCTCCACAAACTCATGTCCCACATTCATTGGAGGTATCAACTAAGAAGGTTTAATATGGGAGAATGGTCCCCATGTATTTTGATGTGTAGTGCACTTGTAGCTTGGGCTTGGTTCCTCCAAATGGGCTTGGCTTGGACTTTGACACTTGTAGCTTGGATTGAGATTGAGATTTGGCTCGTGATGTGGTGGATAAAGGTTGCATTTGTGTAGATATGGAGATAAAAGGGCCAAGGACCAACTTTTATTGAGTGTGCAATATGAAAGGCCAACAACATGATAAAAGGTGAAGTTCATAAATTTTGACTTTGAAAGGTATGCAGAGTGATAAAAGGTGACTTAGGGATTGGGTGTGTGTGGATATAATAGAGCCAAGCCCTAAGTTTTTGGTGATAGTGATTTAAATTATGATGGTGGAAGGTGAGAACCAACTTGGTCATGTCACCTACCTTATGATGAAGTTAAGGGCCTTTTTACATAATAGTGTAGGGGTAATAAATGTCATATGTGATGTGATTTATTCTTGATTTGTAATCCAACTTGGACTATGATAAGGTTATATGGCCTAAGGCTATGGTGAAGAGAATAGGTAAGTCAAGGTGGATGAAAATACCATGGAGTGAACAAAAATTATTATTAAATGGAATAACATGGTAAGTATTAAAATTCCAAAAGAATAAGGATAAGTGGTAGGATGATGAGGGTAAAATATTTGAGCAACAAGGTACCAAGGTCAAAGGGAAATGTGACATGGAGATTAAAGTTAAGAGAACAATTTTCATGTCATGTGAACATAATGAAAATCCTTCCACGAGACAAAGTCATGCACTATATATGTTTTGACTATAAATCAATATGCAATCTTCAATTTGTACCATCGCAAGCACAACACAACAAACTCTCGCATGTCCATTATTAGTGAACCATCCATAAATAAGATGATATTCCATAAAATTCAAAGACTCTCTAAGTGTTGGAAAGCTAAAATGACATAAATAAGATGATATTTCATAAAATTCAAAGACTCTCTAAGTGGTGAAAAGATAAAATGGCATTAAGTTAACTAAAGACCCACACTAAGGGTGGCAAACTTGAAAATTTTCAATTAGGTCTTGGAATTTCATGGAAATTTGTTTTTGAAATGGTATAATGGCATAAATAAGATGATATTCCATAAAATTCAAAGACTCTTTAAGTAGTGAAAAGCTAAAATGACATTAAGTTAGCTAAAGACCCACACTAAGGGTGGAAAACTTGAAATTTTTCAATTAGGGCTTGGAATTTCATGGGAATTTGTTTTTGAAATGGTAAGGCAGTCAACCAAAAAGGTGGTCAACATTTTTGAGCCCATATGGAGTGTGGTGGTTATAAATGAATATGTTGGTGTTTAATATAACATTTCAATACCTCCAAATTTACTTTCCAACGATTCCCATAAAATACTAATTATTATTTATTGTTTGACCATGAAACCAGTCGACAAATCTGAAAATTTTCCACTAAAAGTTACCTTCTAAGATTTCCACCCAAATAAATGGTAATTTAATAATAAAAATGAAAATAAAATCTAATCAATTTCTTTAAAACACTAAATTTTAATTTCCCACTAAATAATATATTACATTATTATTTAATAATATATCTTTTATACTTCATTTCATCGTTTAAATCCCACCCAACTTACTTTCCAACCCTTTCACTAAATACTCATTATTATTTTCAAACATTCCCACTACAAAATAAATTAGCACTCTTATAAATTTCTAAACCAAAACTATATTTTAGTCCCCTAAGTTATATTATTATTTAATAATACGTTTTCATACTCGATTTCATTATTTCAATCTCACCAAATTTACTTTCCAATGGTTCCACTTAAACATTAATTATTGTTTAATAATATAAACATGTAACAAATCTTGGAATTTAATAACATTATAATTAACAAGGTTGTGTGGCAACGTAGTCCCTGTTGGGTTGAATTGGATAGGGAAAAGTAGGAGAGTGGCAAGAAGCATGAAGCATAGGTGGTATCCATGCAGTAAATGGCACGTGACCTGTAGAGCCCCATTTATTTTTTGAAAGTATATAACAAAATACAATTTGTGCATAGTGGAAGAAAAAAGAAGTTTAGTTTGAAATATATTAAATAAGTTACAAGTTCCTAGAAATTTAAATGCATTTGTCATATAGACTGGTGAAAGATAAAAATGCATGAGGACATAAATTTAAAAGGAATTTAAATGCATTTGTCATATAGACTGGTGAAAGATAAAAATGTATGAGGACATAAATTTGAAAAAAAAAAAAAAAAAAAGGTTTTATTTGAAATATATCAAAAAATAAAAGTATGTTACATATTACTGGAAATTAGTTTAAAAGGATATACAAAAGTAGTTTAGTTTGAAATATATTAAATAAGTTACAAGTTCCTGGAAATTTGAATGCATTTTTCATATAGACTAGTGAAATATAAAAATGTATGAGAACATAAATTTAAAAGGAATTTAAATGCATTTGTCATATAGACTGGTGAAAGATAAAACAATGTATGAGGACATAAATTTATAAGGAGATTAAAAAAAACAGTTTTATTTGAAATGTATCAAAAAATAAAAGTTTGTTACATATTACTGGAAATTTCAATATGTTTGTCATATAGACTGAGATTTGGGCTCCCGCAGACCATAAGAGAAATATGTACAAGAAACAAGACTGTAGAAAGAAGAAGTGGGGGACAGTAAAGTGCAATACCTACAAAAAAAATAAATTGAAACGTATCAGTGTTTGGCTAGACATTTCTATTTAAAAAAGTGGAATAATTGGGTTGATAAACAAAGAAGGATGCGATCATTAGACTTACAGTCACGGTACATACGAACCCTTTTTCTATTTGCTTGTGGTTTTCATTTCATTGATGTCGTCGACGATTCCTGGAATCGTGGCAACTGCATGTTGGCTTTCGTCCATGGTCTGCTTCAATTCCCTTTCGAGCCATTCTTCTATGTAGCTTCTCCTTGGGGCGACGTTGATCTCATTTTGGATTTCTATGTTGAAAAGTTCGTTTTCTAATTCCCAAAAGTCGATAGAAAGATTACGCAGAGCTTAATGAATATCCTCATTTTGTACTAAATAGTGGACTAGCCAGTGGTCGGCGTGATCTTGATCATATTCAATTATGTTGTAAAACTTTTTCAAAGACAACGCCTTAAACATATCAACCTATTTATTGAAGTCTTTCCTAGTTAAGGGAAATGAGTTGACAATTAAGTTGGGGTCTTGGAAGTTCATTCTTGACAGCCTTGCGAATAATTTTTCTTTCTTTGATATGGCTTGTTCACATGACTAAACAATGAGATGCAGGTTCTTCACTTTTTCTTTCCAGCATGCATTTAATTGACCGATCCAGTTTTTGGATGGAAGATCTTGTTGTCTTCTTTTTGTTTCTGTCATGTTGTTGACAATGGTGCCAAAAGGAAGGACCGTGTTTAAATAGAAATGTTCTTCATCTTTTAACTCTACCTACAAATTTTCAAGAAAACTGTGTGCCCTGGTTCCAAGGGAAGTGATGGTTTGTGATGTTTCCCAAGCCTCAGTAACCAGTTCCATTATTTTATTGATATTATTCTCCACATATCCTCTACAGGATGCGAGGAGGCTGGAGGATCCTTTTAAGTTGGTTTTAGGGGTTCCAGGCATGGCTATTTTCAAAGGATTGGAAAGCAATGGCATAGCCAATTCCTTGACCCAGTCCTTCAGTCTGGCATTCTTGGCCTCGATGCCTCAAATGGAATCATGAAGTGCATCTCTGCTCTCTATGTGAAGTTGACAGATTTGGGACAGTCACATGTTGGCAAGGTCAACCTCTGGATGAGATTTTCCTTTCTTATTTTTTACATATTTTTTTTCAATGATCGATGTTTTGGACTGGCTATCAAAAACAACACTCTGGAACAAGAAGGATTCATATTTGTCAAAATTTTCAGTATTGGATATTACCATTAGACGACTATGTTGGATGGTGTCTCCAAGCTGATCAAGGTAGTGGAGCACGCTATCCAGATCAAGCTCAAGTTCCATGTTCTCACTCTGAATTTCGGGCTCTTCCGCTTGTCCCACATTTTTTTTTCTCTTCTTATCTACTGGAAGCTTGTGAGAACTATCAATTTTAGAGTGAGGAGGGTTGTTATCTTCTCCTTTGTTGAAGAAATCTGAGTTGTTTTTTTGTTGTGGTGGGTCGTTGGAACGATGCTCTGGGATGTTGTACTTTTTGGAGTGATATTTGTTGATTGAAAACTATTGTCATTGGGGCCTTTCCCATGTTTCATGTACAATTTAGTGTTGCTTTGCACTGTGTCTAGGTCATCAGCATCAGAAGAAGGAGCATTGTCGCTAGTGTCTCTGTTTTCAGACAGGCGTTTTTTGAAAAACAATTTCCGAGGCCAAGTGTTTGTAAATGTTGTCAAAAAATATTATCGGGGTCGAACCCTCTTAGTATTTCATCATATCTTAGGTTGAAGTTGCTAGAAAGCGCTGCGAATTCATCAATTTTGTTAATGTTTTTCAACACGAAGTCCTCGACTTTATAAGGCAAAGGAATGAATTGTGTTTTCTCTTCTTTTGCAATAGATGCAACCATTAGTTTTATTGTCATGCTACTTATGCAATAAACATTCTGTCTATAATGTGACATGGAAGGAGAGAAGGTTTTTCCATGGAGCCAAAAATTCTTATCACGGTGTAATTATCCAAATGTTCAAGTGTCCTTGTTGGCATAGGGGTAGACCCAGGGTTCAACGCTCAAGAGCGCACCAAAAAATCCCTAACTATCGGCCCTTTCGACAACACCTGCGAAGCAGATGAAGTCTCACCCGAGGTAGAGGCAGGGGTGGTTGAAAGAATCAGGTGTCTGCAACCTTAGTTGGGACACAGATCTGTGATTATATCATTTATAGAGAACTTAGCATCGATCATTTGTCAATATTCAACCCTTATTATACTTCATAGATAGCACAAAGTATCGCGGTGTACACTCAGATATATAGTATTTCATCACTTAACCATAGTAACCTAGATCAGATCCAGTAGATCGGCACTAAACATCCTCATACACATCAGATCTAACTATCATATATATCTAAGAAGCACAGAGCATAAGTGGATATATCAAAACACATAGCATAAAAAAACACATTGAATCAAAGCACAGAGCATAACACACAGATTTACATGGTTCACCCCCACCCTAGGGCTACATCCACAAGATCTTCTTATTTATTATCGTCTTCAATCTGTTACAAGCACCAAGCTTCTAAAACCCTTCTTTGCATAGGATAGAATATCTGCGCAGCTCGCTAGATCCTTCATCCTTGTGTTACATCACTTAGCTTTCTATAGCAACCTCACAGTAACTTGCACTTAGCCTTGCAAGCCTTACACAGTTCGCACAAATCACTTATTCAGCATCACATAGATGCACTACCAATTGCACTAAGCAATCACATATACTACGTTTTACATTGTCTATCCTTATATTTATACATTACAAAAGTGGGCCTAAGCATGGGTAAACCCACGGGCCGACATCCCTTTCCCATTACATTAACCCAAAACCCTAAAAGGGCTCAAAAGTGGACCGAGATCCCGTGATCTATGCTTCGCCTAGCACTCCATCTTTGACAGGCTGTCGAAGTCCAAAAATGGTCAAATATGACCAAGTGTTCCTCAAAACTTGGTCAAGGGCCAACAGGCCCCCAACACTCACCTTTGACTCATCCTGAGTCACTCTGGTCTGATCAATTCTGCCTTGAATGCCTCGAGCTTGGCTAGAGCTACTTCGACCTACTATCCTATGCCCAATAGGACCTTTTTTTTATTTTACGAAGTTATACTCCAGTCTAAAGAATATTGTAGAGAGAGAATGCCCAAATGCTTAACCAGAAATAAATGTGTATTTACTTGGCAACTCGAACACAATTGCGCAACCATAGATCTTGTTTGTTCTAATTTGTTTATGTTTTTGTCCCCCAAGGGTTAGGTATTCAAGGGTTTTCCCTGTGCTATAGCTCTTTGATATACGTGTGGGGTCCAACAGTAGTAATCGGCCCAATATATTAGGTCACTAACTAAGGAGGATAAACCGTACCCTTAGCCATACTACCTGACTACCCAGGTACTAGAGAGTATCTTTTCGAGTGTTGTTCTCAGTAACACTATAGCAATGAGGCGGTCAATCAGTTTATCTAAAGAGGGCTTCAGGTAATCTAGGTTGATCCATACACAGGTGTTGTCTGATGTGCTACCACTCGAAGGGGTACCAACAAGGGTTACAAGGGTGGCCAACAAATGTGCGCTTAAGTACCACTTGTATTTCCTACGTGTATGAAACCCTCAACTGTGGGTTTATGTGCGTAACAATAGATATTGTGGCTTAAAGACGTCGGAATACATCTCTACCCTGAAAAAAATCTAACCCACACTTTCTGTCGAGGAAAGTGCTATGATACCACTTGTAATATACCAAATATAAAATGTATGAAAAATTGAAATAAAATGCTAGTAATGGCAAAATAACATCAATATAAACAGAACATTCACCACAATAACACTGAAATGATATAAGAATAACAACAGAAATAGCACTTTGAATCTGAAAGCAATGTTCACGGGCCTCTTCAAGGGGGCAACCTCCAGTTGAGAAGATCTCTATTACAATAATATCCAAGCTAGGGTTATCATACCCTCAACTCCTATTTATACTAAAAAGAAGCATCTAGATGAAGATCCTTCTAGAAGTGGAAGCTTCTATTAGGTCTTCTTACATCCGCCTTATTCTATTTTATTGAAAGGCCTTATTAATATTGACCTTTATTACATCTGAATATATTGTTCCACCTATGTGCGGGTTAGGACCCTAACAACCTCCAAAGCCTGCAACTTTGGATTCTCTGTGAGGTTTTCATAAGTCTGGGCACTTCTAGCGCTCAGCTGCTTGCATTCCAAGGAAAAGGTTTTTAATCGACCAACTGCGCTATGGGTAGTTGCCTCCCTTAGATCTCTTATTTCTTGAGGATTCTCGGGCACGGTACGAAGTTCTAGATCTGGGATGCACTGCTGAAGTTGTTGGATTAATTCTTCAAGTTGTGCCACCTGTTGTGGGACACGTTCTTCAATATTCACTTCTATGACCATCACAGAGTGAAGTTCTTTGTGAACCATTTTCTGTACTTCAAGTTGCTCTGCTAGCAACTGGTCCTTGTTCTACTGTAACTGTTCTTTTTCCTCATCCCACTTCGCTTGTAGGGCAAGCTTTTCCCATTCTTCCTTACTCTGTTGTTATACAAGTGCGCTATGTACTTGTGTCAAAGCCTAGGTGGCTTGCATTGTGTCTTCTTGAGCTCATCGAAGGCGAGCTTTGACTTTATCGGTGATCTGGTGTAATTGGGTGGGCTCATCGCATGTTCTTGTTGTTCCAATTTTCAAGGGCGCAATAGAAACTACTTGGCTGGACTGGATTTCCTATTGAACTTCTTGAAGTTTACCCTTGATTTGGCTGAATACCTCCTCCTGCTTCACTTCTTGTTTTTATGAGATATCTAGTGAAACATCATTCAGCGCAGCGATTAAGAAGTCGAAGTCGTCCAGTGTGAGGGTAGTCTTAAACGTAGTCTGGGTAGCCTTAGTTTTCTTTTAGGATGAGGGATTTGGTGGGGTAATCTTCCTTTTCTTAGAGGGATCCTCCTCCTCTCTAGGCGAAGTAACCTCGCCTTTGTTTTACTCAACTTCTGTGCCACCTAGTTCTTCACCATCACCTCCCTGCGTAGGTGAGATCGAAGTAATATTCATGGATGTGCTATGGACATCTTGAACTTCATTATTCTTCTTAGTCTTGCTTGGTCCAGGTGTATCCGACATAGATTCAAGGCTATCCACGTCAGATATTTCTGTGGGGTCCACTGCAACAGGGAGGTCTGCTGACCATTCCTTGGTAATCTGCTCCAAGTCTTCTTCTATCAAATTGTATTATGACTGGAGATGTTGTTTGTGCTCATCAGCGCACGCTGTGATATAGGTGAAGTGGTGGTCCATGCTGAATTTTATCAAAGTTCTAAACCTATTAAGTGTGTTTGGGGTGAGGCGTGGTGTAGACTAGATTGCATTCTTCAATTGGTTGTAATAGGCGTGGAAGACGGCATTGGACTGCCACTGCTTGTTCATGTCACTGGAGTACCACAGCATACAGAAATTCATGGCCAGTGGTTCGAAGAGTTCGATCTCCGAAAAAGTGGCACCTTCTGGTAGCTCCCAAATGATGAAAGCGATTAGTATGAGAAGCCAACTAAGGTGGAACTCATACCCTTGGTCTTGTGCTTCTCTGCCATCAAGCTCTAGTTGTTTTACAAGGTACTGCACCCAGTTCATCTGTAGTCCCTCGGTGCACTTCCCTGCGAGGTCAAATACGAATCCAGTCACTTGTGTTGGTCTGTTTTTGCGAACTAGCTTACCTACGATCAGCTAACAGGAAAGGTGCACTATGCCACTTAGGATAGAGGCTACCTTGTAGCCTCACGTGCCTTTCTCAACATCGCCATAAGTTTCTTTTATCCTCTACGCTAGTGCTCGGACTGAGGTCTTTCCAGGGTAAAACTCTTGTGGATCAGGGCCTTGCATACTAAGTCCTATGATCCGATTGATCAAGGTCAGATCCATTGTGATGCAGCGGTCCAACCATAAGTATCCTCTGTGGTAGCAGGAAAACAACAACTTGACGCATGCATTGACTTCCTAGTGTCTTCCTAAGTGTGCGATCTTCATTACATTAAGCAGTGTGGACTGCGCGACGTTATGGGTCCATGACTGTGAGACAATATTGGAATTATTTTCTTTGGTCCTGGTTAAGTATTTATGTGGGGCTAACATGTTGTAAACTTTACGATCTCCAAGGTTAAAATCACTAAATTTCAGTGCTACTGTTATCCACATTTTTGGTTATCGAGATGATACTACGATTATGTCATGATGATAGACGATCGAACTCTTCATTAAGAACATTTTCCTGAAGAAGGTTACACTTGTCATTTTCTCAAAATCATATTTTAAGAAAGGTACGCAGGCTGCTTATATACTCTCCTGCGGAAATCCTTAATTTCCGCATGTTGCATTCATCTGGACTGCGGACTTTCCGCACTGTGTTAATGGTTAGGTTGCGGATATGTTTCTGAAGGAGAAAATGAATAAGTTCTCGATTCTTCTAGAAGGAATATTCTAGAAGGATGAGTTTGAATTCGAATGGTTGGCAAAGTACTGGCTTTCCAGATATCTTGGGATTATTCCCTATCCAAGTAACTAATCAATCTTCTACTATATAATGAGGAGAT
>JZKD02S1982948.1:467001-477127 GCA_000966675.3 Picea glauca
CATTCAATAGTTAGATCTAGGGAAAGAGTAGTATTTTGTTACGGTTTGTTCCAGATCCAGGTGGATCTTGGGGAGATTGGTCTGTGTCCGCACTCACGAATTTATCCATAAACAGCTACAAGCTTATCCTAGTCGGCACGAACTACGCGCACCCCTTTCAGAAGGTACACAGTGATCAAAGTGTACTCTAATTCTTGAGGTACACTATCATGGTTGATGGCACCACTTAGAGGTGGTAAGTAAGTAGGTAGAATGTGTGGGATAATATTGGCATCTGCGATGTCATCCCAATGTTTGGTTTGTTTCTCATCAATCGGTCGAGATGGACCAGTGCGAGCAATGAAAGGGGAGGCATGGAGTCCTCTCATTGACAATGCTTGGACTCTTGTAGATAATCCTCACTCTGACATGACTCTCTCAGTCATTAAGTCAATCAAAACTTCTTCAACTACTTTCTCAGCAGCGCTGAGCTTGTCCGACATACAAGCTTGGGTCAACTAGATCGGGTGTGAAATGAATTCAGAGACTACAATGAACAGTATGGGAACAAGGAAATGATCACAAGGTGAATTAATCTTGGGTTTTGGGCTCAAATTCACACTTAGCAAAACTTATTCTTGGTGCATGTCGCGACGGACTAAGTAGGTAAACTTAGCAATGGTCTACTTGTAACATGTATGAGGTTGCATTAACTTATGTTTTGTTTGTTATGGAATGATCTAACAGTCTAGTGGTGAGCCATAAATTCTTTTTGACCCGTTTGGAGTGCCAGTCAAATGATTATATTGGTTTCCAACGGCTATATTACTTTTCCTCGGCAAAGTGGCATATGTCATTGTTCTGATATCACAGCGAAGCTCCAATTCTACAAAGTGTCATGTTGCGAGGTACCCTCTGGAATCTTCTGTAATTTTTCAATCTTAGCCTTCTTCTTACTTAGTTTTCTAGCCTACTTTCTAGTGAGCTTCATCTCAATGATTGTCGTCCCATTTTGATTCTTATTTTCCTTGGACATAGTCACTTTGTGATGGTGAGATTCTCTTCTAGGGTTTAGGTATATCACTTCTTTGTCTGGTGTAGAAATTTCAGCCTTTTCTGTAGCTTTGGCCTCGACATCTGGGCTTCTAGTGTCAGATGGCTTCGAGCGGTTCTCATGTTCTTCTATCAACTGTGTGATCCTTTTAGTCATGAAATATTTTAACTCATGTCTCTGTTGTCCTAAAACCTCTTCTTCTTCCTTCTTTCTGGCTTGATCTCTTTCAATCCAAGGTTTTTCGAGTAGCATAGTAAACGAGATGTTGTCCTCAATGAATTTGATAATTTTAAAATGATGCAGGAGCATCTCGAGCAAGCCAGCGCAGAGGCATCGGACAGCTGGACAATCCCTGCACAAATTTTGAAATTCCCTTGAAGATTAATGTGCCAACCTTAAATGAGACAATTAAATGATGGTGCACTTGTAAAATGTAAACGGACCTTGAGCGATTTTCTCTCATCCTTAGTAGGTAGAAGGCATTTATAGTAGTTAATGAAAGTAGGTAAATTGAATTTTAGATTAGACAGTTTTAGAGCACAAGAGGGAAACGGGATATAGACACCCTCCTTGTGTATTGTAACATTAGTGTATGAAGAGCATAGAGGAAGAGCAGAGAGCTATGTGAAAACACCCATGTACAAAAATTTGAATTAATTGAGAAAGATTTGGTTCAAATTCATGGCGGCATGATTTGTTCTCTGTGTATGTATGCTAAATGTTATGCTCATGGTTGTTTTACTCTTTCTGTCATGCAATTGCTTTTATGCTATGTATGAATGATTTCTTGTTGAATGTTTGAAATCTGAGAGGAAAGGGTAATGGAATTAGTTTTAATTATTTCTCTATCTGAGAAAGAGTTCCTGCAAGGAGTGCAGTTGAATTGTCCACAAGGAGTGCATTGACAAAAAGGTTCATAGGTTTGTCTATGGAAGCTCAGGATAGATATATTTTGTTCTCATTTCCACAAAAGTGCAGTCAGGCACAGGATCCATGCAAGGAGTGCACGGGCCGAGTGAAGTCTCAGGGTTGCGAACCTGAGAAACGAATTTAGAGACTGTTGTTGCAGGAGTGTGCAGGGTCGAAAGGATTCAAACACTTAAAAGTGTTTGAAAATATACCGCAAGGAGTGCGTGCAAATGTTTTTCTAAAAGACGCAGAGTCGTGGAAAGTTCAGAAGGATATGAAGCCTTCAAATTCGTTGAAGGGAGGCAAAGAGACCAAGTCTTGAAATTTTGAAAGAAGGCGTAGCGACGTCAAACCGCAAGAGGTTCTTAGAGGAAGAGACGGATGGTCGAAGTTCTCTGGAAAGAATCTGCGAAGTCCTGTGAGCCGTCATATCCCACAGAGAAGCAGGGGAGTTACGGTGAAAGTGTTGAAAGGTTCTAAGCTCAGGAGGAGTAGGACTGTAGATCCAAGCCACAAGGGTCGTTGGATTTACATGCGGATACCTGTTTCGGTTTTCGTGGGTGGAAGTCCCGTAAACCTTGCAACGGAAATCACGATATTTCAAAACACAAAGTCCCGAAGGCTAAGAGAACGGTGTGGGGGCCACGGAGGAGTCAGCGAGTGGACAGGTGGTGCATTTTTTACACAGAGTCAAACTTCGTTGACCGTTTTGGAGTTTCGTGGAGTGAAGTTCCAAATTCATTGCATTAGGATTCGCGATATCGCGAAGTCCGAATTCCCGATGGAGTAAAGGGGCGTTGAAAGGTTAACTTTGTGAGCGCATCGGAATTTTGGAAAATCAAGTTTTGGGAATCGCGGGAACAAATTACTCGACACCGCGACTGACGAAATCGCAATAAGAAAAATCCTGAAAAGGAAAGAGGAAAGGTCAGCGTTGATTGTTTCAGGTTTCAGGGATTCGAGAGACCAACGCTTGACCACCGGATTTGCGAAGGTGCGAAGTCCAATCTCCCAAGTGCAAAGAGGGGATCCCGTGAGAGTTTGATGTGGGTGCATATTTTCCGATAACGAAATACAAGAGCGATTTAGAGTTCTTCGGGCCAATGGTAAAGAAAATATCCTGTGTTGACGTGGACCTTTTGACCTGCGGGTTGTGGAGGGAGCGTGCATCGACATCATTTGGTATCAGAGCAAAGAAAGGTTCTTTTCTTTCTATAGCAAAGAAAAAGAAGAATTCACCATGTCTCCAAGGAGAAGGGACAGACAATCACCCGATCTGCAAGAGGATAGGGAAATGCCAAGAAGAAGAGGTAGGAAAATGATTGATCCAGCCATGGAGAGGGATATGCGTGACTTACAAGCTAGACTCGAAGACATGGAGACAAAACAAAGGTGTACAGTCAGTGCTGGGGATCTTAGTGATTCCAAAAGTGATATTGAGGCTGAACATGAAGAAGAAGTTGCAGTTGAAGATGCAGCAAATGAACATTTGATCAGAGCTATTGCAAGAATGGGAGAAAGAGCAAAGATGGACATTCCAGTTTATGAGGGAAATATGGTTGCGGAGGAGCTTCTAGATTGGATTAGAGCTCTAGACACATACTTTGAATATGAAGATGTCGAAGAGGACAAGAAGGTCAAGCATGTTGTCACAAGATTGAAGGGACATGCAGCATTGTGGTGGGATGAACCACAAGTTGACAGACGCTGCAAAGGGAAGTAGAAGATCAAAAGATGGGACAGAATAATTGTGAAGATGAAGGCAAAATTCATCCCTAGAGATTACCAGATCACTCTATTCAGGAGGATGTAGAACCTGAGACAGAAGCTGATGACAGTGAAAGAATACACTGAAGAATTATATAAGCTAAACATCAGAGCAGGTCATCGGGAGAGCGATCATGAAAAGGTTGCCAGATACATGAATGGTCTAAGATATGACATTCAGGATGAGATGAGCATGGTAACCATCCGAACGGTGGAAGATTCTTATCAGATGGCTTTGAAAGCGGAGAAGAAACTGAGTCGAAAGCAGGGTCAGAGAGGTCGAGGCAAAATTCAGCCCAAAGGCAAATCAGTTACCCAGGATAAATATCAGAAGCCCAAGGAAGACTGGAAGAAACCTCAGACTCGAACTGAGAGAGGTGGAAGTTCATAGAGAGGGTAGAATACTGAACAGAGAGGAGATTATGTTGATAACAATACTTTTCCTCGTACTAGAGGTAGGGGAAGAGGAAGAGGTGGAGTAATAACATGCTTCACATGTGGAAAGAATGGGCACAAGTCTTACAAGTGTCCAGATAAAAAGAAAGAGAGTGGAGAAACTCACATCGCCTAAGCACAGAGGTGAGATGTTGAGGTAGAAGACGCTGAAGGTGGAAGATCGTTGATGATGCAAAAATCTCTTTTGACACCAGAGAAGGAGGTGGAGAGTTCAGTCCAAAGAACCAGAATTTTCCGGACTGCTTGCAAGACCAAGGCTAGGGTATGCAAGGTCATTGTGGACAGTGGTAGCATGGATAATCTCATTTCTACAGAGATGGTGGAAAAGCTGGAGTTGGAGACGATCGATCATCCAAACCCATACAGAATTTCGTGGCTACAAAAAGGACATCAGGTAACTGTCACTAAACAGTGCTTAGTTGAATTTAAGATAGGAGGATATAATGATAAGATACTCTGTAATGTTATCCCTATGGATGTTTGTCATCTATTGCTAGGTATACCATGGCAATATGACAGGAATGTGATTCATGACGGGAGAATGAACACATACACCCTAGAGAAGAATGGGAGGACTCACATGTTGCTTCCAATTAAGGATAAGGAGGTAAAAATGGAAGTAAGCAACATTGTACTTCTCATGAGTGGGAAGGAACTTCTTACTGATGTAAATAAGAAATAAGAACCGCAATTCATAGTGGTCAGGAAACCAAATATTGTTTTGACCAACACAAGAGTGGATGATTTACCAGAATAAATTCAGGAACTATTGGAAGAGTTCGTTGATAAAGTAGTGGACGAATTACCTCGTTCGTTGCCACCGATCAGAAGTGTGAGTCATCATATTCATATCATACCAGGAGCTAGTTTTCCAAACAAAGCCACGCACAGATTAATACCGCAAGAGAATGAAGAGGTCAAAAGACAAGTCCAAGAGTTGTTGGACAAGGGTTTGGTCAGAGAAATCTTGAGTCCATGTGTTGTTCCAACAGTACTCAGTCCGAAGAAAGACGGAGGCTGGAGGATGTGTACTGACTCGAGGGTGATTAAAAAGATAACCATCAAGTACAAATTTCCATTGCCAAGGATGGATGATCTGATGGATTGCTTGAGTGGAGAAAAATCATTTTCAAAGATTGATTTGAAAAGCAGGTATAATCAAATCTGCATGAGAGAAGGTGATGAGTGGAAGACAGCATTCAAAACCAACGAAGGGTTGTATGAATGGCTTGTTATGCCATTTGGCTTAACAAATGTGCCAAGTACCTTCATGAGGTTGATGAACGAAGTCTTGAGGGAGTTCATCGGAAAATTTGTCATTGTGTATTTGGATGACATATTGGTTTTCAGTAAAATAGTGGATGAGCATTTGAAGCATTTGGCTACAGTGATGCAGAAATTACAGCAAGAGAAGTTGTTAATAAACATGAAGAAATCCTCATTCATGAAGACAGAGCTCATTTAATTGGGATTTGTTATTTCTGTACATGAGTTGATGATGGATCCAGATAAGGTGGAGGTAATCAAGAATTGGCCATCACCGAAAAAAAAAATTGAGGTGAGAAGTTTTCATGGATTAGCTAGTTTCTACCGAAAGTTCATCAGGAATTTCAGTGGAATTAGTGCAGCGATGATGGATACAGTGAAGAAAAGACATATGTCTTTTCACTCGATAGAAGAAGCTGAAAAAAATTTAATCTGCTGAAGAGGAAGATCACGGAACAACCAGTTTTGGTGTTGCCAGATTTCCAAAAGACATTTCAAGTGAAATGCAATGCAAGTGGATTTTCAATAGGGGAAGTCTTGAGTCAAGAAGACAGGCCAATAGAATACTTCAGCGAGAAGCTGAATGAAGTGAAAGTGAAATACTCCACTTATGATAAGGAGTTTTATGCTATCATACAGGCATTGAAGAAATGGAGGCATTACTTGATCCTGAAGGAGTTTGTCTTATACAGTGACAATCATGCATTGTAGTTTGTGACTCAACAGGAAAAGTTGAATCAGAGACATGTTAAATGGGTTGAGTATATGCAGAATTTCACTTTTGTGATTAAACATATTTCTGGAACTGCTAACAAAGTTATTGATGCTTTGAGCAGGAAGTGTTTGTTATTGCAGGAGTTCCGAGTCAAAATGTTGGGTTTCGATGATATCAGGGACATGTACAATGATGATCCAGATTTTAAGGAGGCGTACAAAGCAGCTAAGAATCCAATTCTCAGGGATAGAAACCAATGGATATAATACATGATCCAAGAAGGATTATTGTTTAAGGGTAATCAACTGTGTATTCTAAAATGCTCCATGAGGGAGAATCTGTTGAAGGAGAAACACAATGCAGGATTGGCAGGACACTTTGGTCATGACAAGACGTTCGCAAAGCTGAATGAGTCATATTTTTGGTTTGGAATGTGAGTAGACGTCAAGAGGTTTGTGGACAGATGCAGAATTTGCCAGCATTCGAAGGGAAGGAAACAGAATGAAGGATTTTATCAACCATTGCCCATACCTGAGAGGTCGTCAGATGCAATTAGCATGGATTTCATATTGGGGTTGCCAAGAACGCAAATAGGTTTTGATTCAATCTTTGTGGTAGTGGATAGATTTTCCAAGATGGCACACTTCATTCCATTTCAGAAAACCAGTGACACAACTCAAATTGTGAATCTGTTTTTCAAAGAAGTCGTTCGACTTCACGGTTTTCCAAGGAGTATAGTTTCAGATCGAGATACTAAGTTCATAGGGCACTTTTGGAGGACCTTATGGAAGAAGCTGGGAACTAACTTTTCATTTAGTTTGGTTTATCATCCTCAGACGGATGGACAGACAAAAGTGGTGAACAGAAGTCTGGGAGACTTGCTGAGAAGCTTGGGGACAGGACACCATAGCCAGTGGATAACATATTACCACATGCAGAGTTTGCTTATAACGACTCAGTTAATAGGAGCACAAGGAAGAGTCCATTTCAGATTGTCTATGGCATGCAACGGAGAGGAATTTCTAAGTTGAGGGACTCAGAACAGACTGCAACTAGGAGCGCTAGTGCAGAAGATTTCGTAGAGGCAATGAAGGAACTTCACAGCAAGGTGAAGGAGTGACTACAGAATTCAAGTCAGGAGTACAAGCGTAGAGCAGATCAGCACAGGAGACAACTTCAGTTCGAAGTTGGTGACTTGATTCTGGCACATTTGAGAAAGGAAAGGTTCTCGATATGAACATACAATAAACTGAAGATGAAGAAAATCCGACCATGTAAGGTCTTGAAGAAATTTGGGGCGAATGATTACGAGATTGAATTACTCAATGGGATCATAATTTCTTCGATATTCAATATCTCATATTTGTACCCATATAAACCTAAGGAAGCAGGGACAAGAGATGAGCAACCAGTGATTTAGTGGACGAAGCAGATGCCAGTTGCAGATAAGCCATAGATGGAGTGCATATTGGATAAAAGAGTAAGCAAGAAGACTAGGCGGAAAGAATACTTTGAATATTTGGTCAAATGGAAGGGCCATCCAGTTGAAGATACCAGCTGGGAGAGCGAAGTAGAGATACAGAGGCATGGACAGACCATGCACGAACTCATGGACATGAGCCCATGAAAATTTTCAAGCAAGGGAGTATGATTCAGGAGCATCTCGAGCAAGCCAGCGCGAAGGCATCGGACAGCTGGACAAGCCCCGCACAAATTTTGAAATTCCCTTGAAGATTAATGCACCAACCTTAAATGAGACAATTAAATGATGTCACACGTGTAAAATGTAAACAGACCTTGAGCGATTTTCTCTCGTCCTTAGTAGGTAGAAGGCATTTATAGTAGTTAATGCAAGTAGGTAAAATTGAATGTTAGATTAGACAGTTTTAGAGCACAAGAGGGAAATGGGATATAGACACCCTCCTTGTGTATTGTAACATTAGTGTATGAAGAGCATAGAGGAAGAGCAGAGAGCTGTGTGAAAACACCCATGTACAAAAATTTGAATTAATAGAGAAAGCTTTGGTTCAAATTCATGGCGGTGTGATTTGTTCTCTGTGTATGTATGCTAATTGTTATGTTCGTGGTTGTTTTAATATTTCTGTCATGCAATTGATTTTATGCTATGTATGAATGATTTCTTGTTGAATGTTTGAAATCTGAGAGGAAAGGGTAATGGAATGAGTTTCAATTGTTTCTCTATCTAAGCAAGAGTTCCTACAAGGAGTGCAGTTGAATCGTCCGCAAGGAGTGCGTTGACCAAAAGGTTCAGAGGTTTGTCTCTGGAAGCTCAGGATAGATAGATTTTGTTCTCATTTCCACAGAAGTGCAGTCAGGCACAGGAGCCATGCAAGGAGTGCACAGGCCAAGTGAAGTCTCAGGGTTGTGAACATGAGCGAAGAATTTAGAGACTGTTGCTGCAGGAGTGTGCAGGGTTGAAGGGATTCAAACTCTTGAAAGTGTTTGAAAATCTACTGCAAGGAGTGTGTGCAAGTGTTTTTCTAAAAGATGCATATTCGTGGAAAGTTCAGAAGGATCTGAAGCCTTCAAAGTCGTTGAAGGGAGGCAAAGAGACCAAGTCTTGAAAGTTTGAAAGAAGGCGATGTGACATCGAACCGCGAGAGGTTCTCAGAGGAAGAGACGAATGGTCGGAGTTCTCTGGAAAGAATTTGCAAAGTCCTGTGAGTCGTCAGATCCCACAAAGAAGCAGGGGAGTTATGGCGAAAGTTTCAAAAGGTTCTAAGCTTAGGAGGAGTAGGACCATAGATCCAAGCCACAAGGGTCGTTGGATTTACATGCGGATATCTGTATCGGGTTTTTTGGGTGGAATTCCCATAAACCTTGCAATGGGAATCACAATATTCCGAAATGTGAAGTCCTGAAGGCGAAGAGAATGGTGTGGGGGCCACGGAGGAGTTAGCGAGTGGACAGGTGGCGCATTTTTGACACGGAGTCAAACTCCATTGATCGTTTTGGAGTTTTGTGGAGTGAAGTTCCGAATTGATTGCATTAGGATTCATGATATCCCGAAATCCAAAGTCCCGATGGAGTAAAGGGGCATTGAAAGGTCAACTTTGCGATTGCATCGAAATTTCGGAAAATCGGGTTTCGGGAATCACGGGAAAAAATTACTCAACACCACGACCGCCGAAATTGCGATAAGGAAAATCCCGAAAAGGAAAGTGGAAAGGTCAGTGTTGATTGTTTCAGGTTTCGGGGATTCGAGAGACCAACACTTGACCACCGTATTTGCAAAGGTGCGAAGTACGATCTCCCAAGTGCAAAGAGGGGATCCCGTGAGAGTTTGTTGTGGGTGCAGATTTCCCAATAGGGAAATAGAAGAGCGATTTAGAGTTCTTCGGGCCAGTGGTAAAGGAAAGATCATGTGTTGACGTGGACCTTTCGACCTGCGGGTTGTGGAGGGGGCGTGTGTCGGCATCACAAAATCTTCTTTTTTCAAAGTTCCATTGATTGTCATAGGTATCTGAGCGAGTTTTCCACATAACATCATCAGTTTTCCTCTGAATAGTCCTATTCCTCCCAATGAAGAAATCATGGCAAGCTTCCCTATAGCTTCCCAAGTTCTTTCTGGCATAATGTTCACTTGTGTTTCTTCATCAATAATACAGTCAATGTCGAAGTCCCCTATTCTTTCTTCGACTTGCTCCTTTTCTTTGAATATCTCTGGTAATCGAAGATCTTTATGTTGCTTCAGGGTTTCTTTCATCTGTATTAATACTTTCTCTGATTCTTGTTGGGTTTCTACCTTTTTTGGATCTGCCTTATGGTCTTATTGATTCAGATTTATCCTTTCAAGCTTAGTGATCATTCTAGGGAAATCCAATACCTCATGATCCCTAGCTTTGCAACATAGACAACTAGGTCTTCTACCAGTGCATTCCTTAGCTAGATGGCCTAGTTTTTTGCAACTGTAACATAGGATTAATCCTCGCTTTCTTTTAAATGATCCCCAGCCTCTT
>JZKD02S1982948.1:504381-516413 GCA_000966675.3 Picea glauca
AGATTATGATTTCTCAAAATTAATTAAACTATTCATAAAAATAAAAAATAAATCATTAAAATTACTTGGAATTCATTTTCATTTTATATAGATTGTGCATTAGAGAAGTTATACACATCACACACACTTTGTTCTCTATGTTTTTTCATATAACATTGGAGTAATAAACTATACCTTTTAAATTTAAATTTAAGCAATTCATTTTTGCACCTATGTTATAGAGTTATTTGTCACATAATCATTAGGTTATTATCACCTAAAGATCACTGAATATCTAGGTCATTATTCCCTGGAAACCCCTCATTTTAACCCCTGAAACCTACCACTTATTCCCTAAGATTCTAGCCTAATTTCCACTTGGTCGTTGTTATCCTTCATTAGGGGTGCGACCGAAAAGCGTTGGTCACTCCTTCCCTTCATTAGGGGAGCGACCAAAAGGTTTGGTCACACTTTCCTTTCATTATGGGTGTGACTTAAAGGCTTGGTCGTGATTTTTGTCCTACCGGGTCACGACCGGGTCACTATGTCCATGTTTATGAGACTTCCCAATGATTTATCAGGGTTTAGCTTCAAGAAGGCTTCCATCATGAGTTCGAGAATCTTATCCTAATAACTATATGGCCTTATCCCTAAATCACTATAAGAACCAAGCCATTTCCCATGGGAAGGGGGGAGGAAAGAGCTAGCAAGGTTACTCTGGTGATTTGGTTGGAAGACTTGGGCAAGGAGCTTGGAAGGAGGCCATCTCTTCAGTCTACATCGGTAAGTTGTAATATTGCTTCTTTGATTAATAGAAGACATACTAGATGTTTCCCTCTATCTAATTGTTCATACAAGTTTATATATTCATTGGTAGAGAATTAGTATAATTATGTGTTATGATATATTATTTCATTTGTTGTCAATCCATGTATGATTGCTTCTTTGGTTATTTTCATGTATGAATCAGATCTAGGAACATCCTTAGTTTATGTCTCTATTCTTGTATTAGGCGCTAGAACCTAAGGGAGCTTCACTCCTACAAGGTGCAAAATCCCTACAACATTTATTACATAGATCTCCAATATTTGAATCAGGGTATAAATTTGAGAGGCACTCCTACCTATCAAGTAATTTTTTTGTGACAGGTTTTTTCTTAAAACTACCCTTCCTGTGATGTTTTATTTTTACTTTTTCCCGTCATTTAAATATTATGTGGCATATGTGCTTTTTTCATTTTTATTGTAAATACAAAAGCATCCCAAGAACAACATAATTTTTTATGAAATTGCATTTAAAATAACATCATCAAACTCTTTCACATCGAATATAATATCATTAAAAACATAAACAAAAAAAGCTTAATAGATTACCTTAATATAGTAGCTTACACACATTTTCAATTTTGAAAATCACCAAATAAGATGTTCCAACTTCTTTCTATGCCTCAATTTCGCATAGATCCAATCATTGTACAAAAACAATTGACCAAACACTAAGTAGTATGGAAGCAATAATGACAAGATAGCTAGGGAAAAGGAAAAAAGTAGTTACGAATGGTTGTTGTAAAAATAATTATAAAAGTTATACATAGCAAAATTTGAAATAATTATCATTATTAATATAATGAAATAATAAATATTACTGAGTTATTTTGGATTTGTTTTTTTAAATATCAACTACTAATGTTTTCTAAAATGAAATAAAATAGAGTTTGTGAGAGGCAGGTCGCACCCATGTTTATTCTTATTATCAATATTCAAGAATACATTAAAAATAGAGGTGAGAAGGTATTTAAATGTGGATTCTAAAAACCAAATACAATGAGAAAATAAGTGTGCAAGAAGGTGTTTTCTAGCTTCACCCAAATGAAGACAATTTTCATCACCACAATTGCAATTTAATATTAATGAGCCTTACCTCTTTGGATAGTTGCATGTAGATTTTGGTCAATGTTTCTGAATCATTGATATTTTCTTCCTCTCAACCTTTATTTTTCAACCTGCAAGATGTGATACGATCCAATTTCCAAAGAATCCTCATGACTTGTAAGTTGTGAGCGTGCATGTGTTGCTCAACCTGTGCTATAATATTTGTAATGTGACTTGTAAGTTGTGAGCGTCCATGTGTTGCTCAACCTGTGCTATAATATTTGTAACCTATGCAATGTGTCATGCATGCAACTTGCAAGTTGCAACCTCCATTACTATAGAATTTGTAACATGTATTATGCATGGCCTTTAATATAGAATTTATAACTTGTGTTATGTATGCTTTACACAAAAATGAACATTCAAATTTAGGAAAATGTTATTATATTATATTCTTACTATATATAGCTTGAGTGGGCCTAATGGTTAAGAACATGTGTTTCCTCTTAAGAGGTCACAAGTTCAAATCTAGAAGGGGTAGAGTATGTATACCTTCGTAGACTTTACCAAAATTATATATTTATAATTTAAATTTTGAAATTTTAAATAAGATAACGAAATCAAGTTTAAAAATTTTATTGTGAATTTAAATTATTCACACATTTATTAATAACTTGGGTGGTAAAAAGTCTTAAATTTTATTATTTAATAAGAGAAGTAGTCAACAAGTTACAAAATTTTGTAAAGAAAAATTATTTCCAACATTTCCACTAACATTGTAAATATTACATTTCCCATTAGCATCCACTAACTTTGTAATTATTATTATTTTTACATTGTAATTATTTTTAATAATAAAAATGGGTAAAAGGTTTTATAAATTTATTAACAAAAACTATACTTTAATTTAGTATTGAAATTTTACTTTCACTTTTAGTAAATTAAACTTTTAATTTTTTTTTTCAAAAAAAAAAACTTAAATTTACATTTTGCATAATGCATCATCTCACAATGTCCCTTACCAAAAAAGAAAAGTAACCCAAGATCATAACTTACATATGTAGTTATGGTAAAAAAAGGTCCCTCCCCCTCTTTACATCTTAAGGGAGCTTTTATACTTCATCAGCAAAGACATATCTACAAAAGTCAAAAAGACAAGCCTTTGAACTTCACAGGTCAGCCATAACTGAAACTACAACCGAAGTACACAATACATAATCAAGCGATAGCAATTTCCTTTTAAACAGCTCCATATACTGTAGCAACGTAGAAACCAACCACATAAATATATATCCAGTATGTGAAAAAAATATGACACCATATGTGGACCTTCCCACATAGAAAGTCAAGGTAGTGTAACACCACCCACAATCATCTCAGGTTCCAAAAAAGGGGGATGAAAAAATTCTCGAACAATCCCTGCATTTTTTTCTTTCGTTTCCCAAGTTCCCAAAGCCAGGTGTAGGCCCTCTTTAGAAATCTTGTCAGTTGCTTGATTTCGCTTCCTATAAACATGATGGAAAGAAAGCACCCTATAAGATTTCAGAATGGTTAAAACTTCAATAAATAATGGGTATAATATGATATTGTTATAGACTTGTAATTTCCTGATCCAATTGATAACCACCATGGAGTCACCAAAAACTTGAAGGGAATCAATCACGTTTTCTCTGACAAAGGTGAGTAGCAATTTTAGGGCCATCAACTCAGCATATTTGTTTGAGCATGATCCTAGACCCATAGTGATGTTAAAAAGATGAACGTCAAAGAGATGAAGGATTGTTCCTCCTCCACACACCTGGCCATCATTTTGGAAGGCTCCATCAAAATAAGCCCATGGTCGAGAATGGTCAATACATTCAACATGTACATTCCTGACTATTGGTTTGTCCTTCCCTTAGGGAAAATGTGATAAAATGATTAAGGTATGGGCTATGATGTGTACTGGAACTGGGGATTTTTCATTAAATATTGACTTATTTCGAGCCAACCACACTCCAAAAATTATTAGAAGGGGAAGTGCTTTTATGTTTTGATTTTGTGGATTTGACAACCAATCATGCCATGCTTCTTCAATATTTTCCCCTTTCCATCTACATATATGGTTTAGGGTCTATGAGCAGACTACCCAAATCTAAAGAGTAAAGGAACAGTTTAGAAAACGATGAGTGGTTGTTTCCTCGTTCGCTTTGTAGAGAACGCACCATCCTTTCCCCTCAAGATGTTGAGACCGCATGTTGTCCCAAGTTGGGACCTTATTTTTTAATAAACACCATAGAAAGAGTCATGCCTTGAGAAGACATTTCTGTTTATGCACCCCTTTCCACCACCAAATGGGATCATGTTGGAGAATTTCTATATTCAGTTGTGTACATCCTACTTTTGGCGTATAAACACCATGAGGATTGTGTTTCCATACAATCTCATCCTCCATGTTTGTAATACAAGTGTCTCCCCTCTTAAGCGCCCTAATGTATCCATTCCTACTAACTTCAAAAATTATGTCCAGACCCAATTATTCTGCTATTTTCCATTCTTGACTCCAAATAGTAGTGCTATCCCTATCAGCTACTTGATCCAAATAATAGAAACCCTTATCATGTAATGCTTCAATAAATTCATGTGGTAGTAGATGACCTTGATCACTTCTTGGCCAAGGTTTTGTTCCAATTATAACCTTTGTTCCATTTCCTATTTTCCAACCTAATCCTTCCTCAACCACCTTGAAGGATTTTACCAATGCTTTCCATATAATTGAATAGTTTGTGGCCACTTTTTCTAGCTTTCCAATCCATTCTTCCAACAAATCATGACTGATGTATTTTTGGGTCATTACCTGGGTCCATAGGCTCTCTGTGGTGATTAGTCTCCATCCCACTTTGGCTAAAAGTGCCTTGGAAAAAAGGTGGATATTTTTTAGACCCCACCCCCCAATGTCTTGGGAATGACCAAAATCTTCCATTTGACCCATGGGAGAACAAAAAGATATTTAGATCCTTCCCATAAAAATCTAAAACAAATTCGCCTTATTCTCTCTAGTGTACCTTTTTGAAGCCATGCTAATGAAATCCAATATACCGGAATAGCTTCTAGAACAGACTTGATTAATATAATCTGCCCTGCTCTGGAGAGCCAGTGGAAACTCCAAGATTTTAATCGTTTGTCCAACTTTGCTAATAGTTAGTTCTAGTCCTCCTTTTTATAGCTATTGGGTCTGAGTTGAAATCCCAATTATTTTATTCCTGCCTCCAAAGGCATAGTTTCAAATGGGAACAACTCTTATAACAATTCACTTCCTCTACCTCCATCAAATTGGGGGACAAAGTGGATTTTTGTCTATATATCATCATTCTAGTTGCTCAGAAAAATAAATCCAAATTTTTCCATAACTTATCAACATCTCCCTTCTTTCCACAACAAAATATCAGAACATCGTCAACAAAAATCAAGTGAGAAATATTTAGATTTTGAGAGATGGAGATACCTTGGAATTCACCTCTGGTCTTTGCATCTCGGATGGCCCTACTAAGACCTTCTACTAACAACAACAAAAATAAGTGGAGACAAAGGGAACCCTTAGAAAAACCCTCTTCCTACAACAAAAAATATGATGCTACCCCATTTATAAGGACTACAAAGTTTGTCGTTGTAATACAACTCATGATCCAATTTATAAAGGGAAGCTCAAATCCCAAGTGAGTGAGGAGCATCCTGATATATAACCAGGTAACTCTGTCATAGGATTTGGATAGATCAATCTTTATTACCGCTCTCTTTGTCTTTCTAGTATTCATACTATGTAAATTTTCTTGGGCTACTCCGATAGCTTCATGTATCTTTCTACCCTCGAGAAAACCAAATTGTTCCTACGAGATTGATTTTGAAAGGAAAGGCTTTAGTCTTATGCTTATAATCTTTGTCACCACCTTATATATATTGTTGCAGAGGGAAATGGGAAAAAATCCTCAAAAGACTATGGGTCATCCTTCTTGGGGATGAGGGCTATAAACATAACATTTAAGGGAGGATGCATGAAGTTGTTGATGCGTGACTCCTTGACCACCTTTAAAATATCTTTCCCCGGAAAATAAAAAATATCCAAGAAAAAATCTATTGATCCGCCATTCGGGCTAGGGATTTTTTCCTTTTGGAAGCTAAACAACACTTATTTAATCTCCTCTTCAGTGACTTCTGTTGTTCCTGACTTTATACTTTAAGGCTCTAAAGTATACCATCGAGGCATCTGAAATGGTAGAGATAATTAATGGGTAAAAAGACTAGTTTAATGGAAAGCGAGATCACAGTTGGTTCCTTAACTGCCTCTGTCTAGCTTCCCATTGTTCTTGGATGATAATATCCCTTTCAATTGCAGCCCATGAACATTCAAGTTCTACCCGTGTATTTGTTGTTTGTAAGATGGTATTGAATAGGTTTAATGCAATTCTCATCTGATCTGATAGACCGGGTTCTATATTAGGCTGCCTGGTAATTGGAACAGTCATGAAAGCAAAGGGTTTCCTCTTTTTAGGTCAAAAAAAAAAAATCAAGGGTCGTAGATTTCTGGTTTGAATTAATAAGAAGAAAATTTCCAAATTATGGATCAATAGTATAATAGAAATGAAGGCCTTTTCTAGTATCTGGGTCAAATTTAAAAGAGACAGTGCATGGAATGAAGAAATAAAAGGAAACATGTAGTTGTATAACAAAAAATGAGGCATCAATTTAAGAGGAATCTCATTTTATACTCATAGAAGAAAGGAGGATGATAACTTCAAAGAAGTATATAATTTCAAAGTTCTAAAACGTTCATAGGTCTTATATCAACTGACAGTTGATACAGAGGAAAAACTGCAAACGGTTAGATAATCTGAATGTTTAATCACCACAATAGAAGTTACATCATGAAAGCATTTAACGAAGGTATGAAATAAAAGATGAAATGACTGAGAAACACATAACTCAGGCTTGACAAGATCTGGAATCTTCAATCTATATTGTATTAATTCTTGCAAAATAAAATTTTCTCTTTACAATCCCCTCCAGAAAATACCCTTTTCTTAGTCTTGAAAAATTACATTTATACAAAACCACCAATCTTAAGTCGGTTGGTAATTTCCTAATTCCTAGTGACTAACTATTTGTTAAAAAATAGATTTGAAGCCGTTTGCATGATCTTCATCATTTTTCCATTTTCTTGGAAGTAAAGCTCTTCCAAATAATACTTTTACTTTGTTGATGAGTCTCCTTCCTTTGATTCAATACATTTAATGCATCTCTCCAGGAACTATGTAAAATTTATGGGAGGTTCTAGAAGGTATCTACCCTCGAACAGATAAACCTTTCTCTGAATCTTGGAAAGACGGTCAGCAACTCCTTTATCTGCAAACTTTATTGACTGCATCTTTAAGTTAGGCTCAACTAACAGCCTGTCTAATAGGGTGACATCCATTTTTCTTAGTTGTGAAATTTCCATTTGGATTTCACTCAAATTTTCCCTAAAATTTAATTGATGTCTTTCAATATTGATCTGTCCCAGATGTCCTGTACAATTGCCTTTTCCAATATTTAATGACCCTTTTTCTAAAAGATCAAAAACTTCATAGTCATCTCTGATTTCTTTGACTATTCTTTTGCTTTCAGTTATGTTGGTTTCCCATAGCTTGAGCATAATGTCGCCTCTGATTTGCTATGTGGCTGATACTTTCATAGTTTTGGATACCTCCTCACCTATCGAATATATAATTGCCTTTTGGAGAGTAATCCTCACTGCTTTGGCTTCTTTTTCCCTCAGGATAATATTATCAAAGGCATTATCTACTTCTTGAAAGTAATTCTAAATAATCTCTATCTTGGAAATCAATTTCTGTTGTCCAACTTCTATTTTTGAATGCACTTCTAATGACTGGGCCTGGAAAGCTTTTAGATCTATAATTTGACCTTCCATCAATATTAATCTAGCCTGTAACTGTTATGCATGCTCTTTTTGCTGAGTAATCTGTAGTTGACTTGCTTGTATTTTCTGGCTCATTTCGTCCAAGCTCATTTTGAGTAATTGAACCTCTAACCTTTCGGTAACCCTTGTCTGCTCCAAACTTTTACTCATTTCTTCTCTAATGTTCTCCTCGGCATTTTTTAACTGCTCTTGTAATTGTGCTATGATTTTATCGCTCTTCTTTATCCTGGTTCTCATTTTTCCCACGGTAAAAAAGTTTGTTGTTGCCATGGCTCCCATGAAACCTGATATCTCTATAGAGAAATCCTCTTCCTCCAAATTATGTCCATCTATCAAGACTTTATGTTTTTTTACCATATTCCCCTCCTTCTTATGTGTCTCCTGTTTCAGGACAGCCTTCCTTTTTCTGCTAAAAAAATTATCAGAAGGAGGAATACCATCTATGGGAATGGAGGTAAGGTCATCAACAAATAGAGCTCATGTTTATGGGAGTCCAAAAGTGGACTGTAAGGGGGTTAAGGAAGTTATGGGAATCCCTAGCTCTATGGATCCTTTCCCTCCTGTTGCCTTAGGCGTATTGACATCAACCCTGGGTGATGAAGGGGGAGTAAGCTTACTGGACTTGGGAGGTCTCCCTGACCTTTTCTCTGCTTCGGTCTTTTTGTTTTGTGGAGGCCTTTCCGTATCCTATGGGGCTTTTTTGGGATTTCCCTTCTTCTGTGCTTCCTGCTCGAAACTTGGGGGAACACTTTCTTGCTCATAGGGGAGGGTGATTTCTTCTCCTTGAAGTACTTGGGGCAGATCGCTCTGTCTATGCTTCTGAAAGGTCCGAAAGTCGGCTTCCAGGTCAGACGAAAGTGTCTGTACTTGTTCTAACACTTCTTTATAAGACTTGGTCCCTTTGAACATGTCGTCCCAAGGGGAATCAAAATGTTCATATGCTTTCATATTGCAGTGTATCAAGTGTTTGTTCACTAGTTGATAAGGGTCATGCCTTTTGTACTTAATATTTAACAGTTTAACTTCTTTGAGTGCTTCTGCTTCCACCCTGGAATGTCCCAAATTTTGTAATGAAAATTTATCGATGTGCACAGGGAAGCTTAGCCAGGACTTATTTTGAGTTGCCTTTAGCTCTATTTTGATACCGCCTTTTACTATTTGGTGTGCTACTTCCCTACACACCAGTCTATCTGAGAAGAAATTTGGAAGCGCGTGAGGGGGAATTGAGCACCCATAAACCCTGATGTAGGAGAAGCTTTCTTCAATGAACCAGTCTGCTATTGGCTTGAGGTTATTTGAAACTGCTTCAGAAATGCGAGGGTCACAGTCGAAAAACATTTTATGCATTGGTATTACCACGAAATGGCAAATTTCGTAAGACAATTTTTTTGTGTTTTCTTCCCATAGCTCAGAGTGATATTCGTGAATGGATTCAAGGCAGGTTGTGTTCCAACTCCAATTCATCAGGGGGAATGGAGTCATAAAATAAATTGCGTCCATGATGTATGCTAACATGTAAAAGGCCATTGGTTGACCTCGGGCTCTTGCATCTCTGTAATTTGAAACCTCTTTGGCTATATTATCAGATAAAATCTTGTCCCAGTTGAAACTATATCCTTCTGATGCTTCTTATAAAAAAGGCACCCATTCTACGAGGAAATGACAGGGATTCTTTTTTCTGAAGAGTCTACATAGCACCATGGCTACATAAACCATGTACTCATTCAAAGAGGCTATGGCATAAATTTTGTGGGTATCGGCCCTAAATTTTGATGGACATCTCCACCAGCCTTTGATTAAATCAGGGTAAGTTTGGTCTGCCTTAGTGCATTCCTTTCTCTGAAATTCAGCTATAAATTCGACATTGTAAATGAATTTAGGATTGGGTGAGAGTTTGTACATAACTTGGATATGTTCAGGTCTGAATGAGTCGATAATGGCCCCTTGATCATTTAAAATGCTTCTCGTTGGAATATCAACCTTGTCCAAAGCCCAACTGATCATGTCCTTGTACTCCATGAGCCGTGGGCATGTTGAAATTTTGTGAAGTTTTGATTCTGCTATGACTCGAAGGTGATTCTCAGAGTCGTTAGGGGAATTTTTTATCTCGCAGTCCAGATTTTCATAAATTTTTCTTCATGATTTAATCGAGTCGATAGCATGTGGCGTGGTGTCGGATATGACATCTGCCTCCGGGCTAGAAATCTCAGTTGTATATTCACTCTTCTTGGGTCCCTTCTTTGGTGCCATGACTTTTGTATTGGAATAAAAACCTGTCACAGAAGAGAGGTGTGAAAGCTCAGCTAGATGCAACTTACTTCTGATAGAAAAAGCAAAAATAAGTTTTAAAACACAGACATTTAACTCATTTAACTCATTTAATTTTCCTTTAACTCATTTAATGGTGAAAGTACTAACGCGGCTGCCAAGTATTTAATACCTTTAAAGCAAAGAATATTTCTGAGATATGCATTGGTGTCACGGAAATCACCAGCTATCCGTTATTAATATGGCCATATTTCGACGATTCTAAAATCAAAATTTGAAAAATCTCATTTGATGGAACTCATAAATGAAAATACCTAAGAAGTTTAAAAACCATTAAATGTTTTTAAGACGAAATTAGTTTAGGTCTTCACTTTTTTATTGAGTCGGGACTTCGCATTTTGGGGATCGTGCTTACATGACGTATGTCACCACTAAACCCCAAATCCTGAAATCGATGTGGGAAAAGTTTAGGTCTTAACTTTGGTATTGAGTCAGGACTTCGCGTTTCGGGGTTTTGGGGATCGCGCTTACATGAGGTATGTCACCACTAAACCCTGAATTCCAAAATCGCAATGGGATTAGTTTTTAATTAATCAAAATTAAGACTGACTTCCACTTCTTTCAGGAAATCGGGAATCGGGATTTCGTGATTCAAATTGTATTGAAAACGTATTATTCTAAGTAAACCTGAATCTCGAAAGGTTAAAAGATGGTTAATTAACTCCTTTAGGGTTTTAATTTATCGTGATTAACAGTACTTTACAGAACATGCATCTAGACTTTAATAACACTTGAGCTTTTTGTCTTTTATTATAACGAAGAAATGAAATCATTTCGGGACTTCGGTACCGGATTTTTTTTGGACTGATAGCGAGGATTATACCTTATGAAAAGTTGAATCCCAAAAGAGAAAAGTTTTAGTTTTAGAGGTAAAAAGTTTAAAACCTAGTTTCAACATAGGCTCCAATTAGGGACCTCGTCTCCTTGTGTGACAAGGAGAACGGGCGGACTTAGTGCCTTTTATTGGGTAAATGGGGTCAGTTATTCCAGTCTATGAGACATAGTTGTGAAAACCCTACTGGGAGGATAAAGATTCCAACCTTAACTTTGGAAAACTTTCAAGACTAAAGCATTCGACAATCTCGAAATAGGCTCACATAGACTTCCCTTTCTAAAACCGACCTCAAACTTGTGTAAGATAATCAAAACAAGATTAGTCGTTCTACCAATTTTTATTTGATCGTATTCACATCAAGAGACTCTTAGAGTGTAATCTAGAATCCCATAATCTTAGAGTGTAATCTGGCTGAAAGGAGAAAATTACCAGAGCATCTTGCAATTCGTGTATAACAGCCTTGTCCAGTATGTTGACATTGCTTCATTGCCAGTAGGCCTGTTCAGTACCCCGGTGAACTTATCAGATTTTCCACATTGAATTTCCTTTCACTACTTCGTTATTTTTAGCATTTAAATGTTGATATCGGGGCAATCATATAATGAATTTCCCTTCATCATCTCTTTGGATTAGATGGGGGCAATCAATAACAAATTTACTTTCACCATCTCTTTATACACATTTTTGTTATGAAGTGGGGGCAATCAATAAGTATGTAACATACTCAAGGAAAATATACTGCTTAAAAAAAATTTACAGTAAGGGTCTGTCTGCTTTTTTTTTAAATAGCTCTGGATCAATCTCCTTTTGGCCCTCAGACACTTTAACTTTATGGAGAATCTCGAGGAAAAACTTAAACTTTTATTTTTATTTTTTTTCTTAAACTTCCCTTGAGCGAAAATGATCATTTTTTTTCTTCTAGAGCGAATAAAAAGGTTAGGATTAGCCCAGACAGACTTTCGGTTCAACCAAAGTTTAGGAGAAACATAGAATTTTACCTATCCTCATTTCGAAAGTCAGTCTCAACGTTTCCGAAATTAAGATGAGACCTTTTCTCCCCCCCCCG
>JZKD02S1982948.1:516463-538703 GCA_000966675.3 Picea glauca
GACATTTTTTAACTCAGGTTTCCAGGTCAGAGTTCATACCTTAGTAGTTTACCGCATTTACATCCAAAGGATTGTTTACTTATTACCTTTTTGGTAAGTATTTATCATGATTATCCATGCAGATTACCCATGTAGTGTAGTTAATCTCTTGAGTCCATGACGTTGTTCCTACGAATAAAATGACCTGATAATTGTCAGACACTTTTTGTGAACTGCTAGATTTAAGCTATTTTGTATTCGCATTTTCTGAAATTTAATAAAACTTTTTTTTTTTTTTTAACCAAAAGCAACGTAACTATAAGGGAAACGTGAAAACAAACCGGTATGTACAATGAAAATTCAAAAACATATTACTGCATGTAGTTTTTAAGGTATCACCCATTCACAAGGGCGCTTAGAATGTCTCCATTGAGATTTTCTAATGAAAAGGCATTTTCTCCTTTTGAGGTCGAGACTCTATAAAGGCCAGACCAGATCGAATCGAACTTGTCATGTTTTCCCGTGTCTTCTATTCTGGCTTCCCATTTTAGTACCAGATCTCCAGGGAGGAAATCTCTATCCTTAGCCTTCTGATCAAACAAAGCCTTCATCTTATCCTGATATCTCTGCAACTTTTCATTTAATTTGGTCCTATTTTTCTGAACTTCAACCAACTGGTTTGCTCTCCTGGTAATTTCGTTAGGTTCTTCGTTTGAATCTTGCCAAATTTTCATTACAGGCAGAGTAAGATTGATTGGTAAAATAACATCGGTGCCATAAACCATCTGAAAAGGGTACATTCCAATCGCTCTTTTGGTACTTATCCTGTTGGCCCATAGAGCATATTTCAAATGAATATGCCACGTCTTCTTGTTGTCAGTCAATATTTTTTTTATCACAGTTGTCAGACTTTTGTTAGATGATTCAGCTAAACTGTTGCCTTGCAGATAATAAGTTGTGGAGTGGCCTAATATGATGTTGAATTTTTGGCAAAAGTTTATCATAGCCATCGATTTAAATGCTTGTGCATTGTCGGTGACTATCTTTCAGGGACAGTTGAATCGGGATAAAATATTTTCCTCTAGAAAATTGATTACAACTGCGTCAGTTGCGTTTCTCGTGGGAATAGCTTCCACCTACTTAGTAAAATAGTTCGTTGTGATTAGAATCCACCTATGTTGAGCAATGGAATGTGGATGAATCTCTTTGATAAAATCGAGGCCCCACTGCTGAAAAGGGGCTTCGACTTTAACTGGAATTAGAGGTAAAGTTGGGACTTTATGTTTACCTGTAAACAACTGACAAGGAACACAAGTTCGGACTTTGGTGTTCACATCTGTGAAAAGTTTGGGCCAGTAATATCCAGCTCTTAGGATTTTATGAGTTGTGGCTCACCAAGCATGGTGTCCTCCACACACTCCCTCATGGAAATCCTCTATAACCTTTTCAGTTTTGGTCTCAACTAAGCATCTCAGCAGGAAACCCAGGGGGTCCTTCCAAAATAATTTTCTTTCTATAATACAATATTTTATAGCATGAAGCTTCAGTGTCCCGGCTTTAGATGGGGTTAATTCACTAGGACATTGAAGAGTCAATAGATAAGAAACAATATCATGATACCATACTGAAGAGGAAAACCTGTCTTCAATCTCAACCATAGGTGTAGCGAAATCAAGTTCATTAATCTCTAGTGAACTCTCGTCTTCTTGTAGCTGATTTATTCTGAGTGCCTGCAAGTTGGATTCGGCCAACAATTTAGCCAGACCTTGCCTTTAATGAGTTTTGTTGGTTTGACTTCAAGATCAAACTCCTGAATCTTAGCTAGTCATCTGCCTCTTCTCCCATCACTATCTGGTTGAACCAGTATGTCTTTGACAGAGCTTGTAGGAACATAGGCTATGATCTTTGAATGTAATACATCTATTCTGAAGGCCTTGAGAGCCTTTACCATTGTGTAAGCTTGTTTTTCTAGTATATTATATTTCAACTCCGCATCTCTCATACTTTTACTGAAAAAAGCAATGGGTTGTTCAAAGCCTTCTTTGTTTTTCTGTAACAATACAGCTGCAATAGTGTGTTTGGAAGCGAAGGAAAAAATCAGAAATTATTTTGTGTAATCAGGACTTGCCAAGACTAGTGCTTCCCTGATAACTTTCTTGATTTGTTGAAAGGATGTTTTCACTTTGCTTGTCCACTTCATCTTACTATTCTTTCTTAACATATCTGTGATCAGTTTCACAATTTTGGCGAAGTTAGGGATGAATCTTCTCAAGAAATTTATTTTTCCTAAGAAAGATTGAATTTCTTTTATATTCCTAGGGATATTTATGGTATATATTGCTTCAATTCTTTTGGGATTGATTTTGATTCCGTCTTTAGAAACTAGATGACCTAATAGCTTACCTTCTTGCATAGCGAACTGAGATTTTTTGGGATTAAGGGATAAACCAAATTTACGACATTTCTCGAAGGTTTGTTTCAGGTGTACTAAATGTTATGCATCAGATTTTGAAAAAACAATCAAATCATCGAGATAGATAACAACAAATTTATCTCTCTCACCCATGAAGGCGATGTCCATGGCTCACTGGAAGGTTGTACCCGCATTCATCAAGCCGAAAGGCATTTTATCGTATATGAAGGTACCTCAAGGAGTAGTGAAAGTCATTTTTTCTTTATCCTCTTAGTGTACTGTGATTTGATTGTAACCTGAAAAACCATCAATCATTGACATTCTATTAGCTCCAACTACTTTCTCTAAGATGTGTTCCATCTTAGGCAACGAATAATTGTCCTTGAGTGATGATCGGTTCAGGTTTCTAAAATCAACACATAGTCTGATTTCACCATTTTTCTTTCTTACTGGGACTAGATTAGCTACCCACTCGGAATATCTTAGTGGGACAATGATTTTGGCATCTAAGAGTTTTTTGACTTCTTTTTCTATTACTCCTAGCAGAATAGGGTTTATATGTCTGAGTTTCTGTTTAAGAGGCTTGACACCAAGTTTCAAAGGAATTTTATGTTCAATTATAGAAGTATCATAAGTTCTCAATTCGTCGTAAGACCAAGCGAAAACGTCTTTAATCTTTCTAAGCAACTCAGCATATTTACTTTTGTTTTCTGGGGACAGGTACTTGGATATTTTCACCAATCGAGGGTTTTTTTGGTACCTATGTCCACAGTCCTCAACCTCTTCAGGTTGAGGTTGTAAGGTGGATCTTAATGGGATATCGTCTTGATTAAATAACATTTCCAAGGGAATCAGGCCCTTGGGGATCTGGTTATTTTTTTGAACAAGCATTCGATAGTTGGTGATTTTATCATGGAATTCCTAGGGGTCTTCCCCTTCCTGCATGATCCAAACAGGATCATTTTGGTTTTCTTGGTCGATATGAGTTTCGGAAAACTCGTCTATCGATTCTAAAAATTTACGCAGTTGTTCATCATCCTCAAAAACTTGTTAGTGTTGTATGTTATTGGGTATGGAAGGTTGGAGTCTCATTTGTATATGGTATTTTAGTTTGAAAGTGGTGGGAGGTGTGAAGGTTGAGGTTGCTTTGGCTAACACATCGGCCTGTTGGTTTTCAGTTCTTGGAATGTGGTGGACTTTGACAGAGGAGAAGAAATTTTCGATCAGATCCCAGACACAATTCCTGTAAGACCTTAGCCTAGGATGTTTGGCCTGGTACTGTCAGTTTACCTATTTTACGATTAGCTTGGCATCACCAAAGATTTCGAGGTTTTTTATTTTCATTCTCCTAGCAGCGTCCAACCCTAATACTAAGGCTTCATACTCGCATACATTATTAGTGTGGTCCACATTCCACTGGAGTCTATAGGAAAAAGGGATTAAGAATTGATTATCAGGGGCCACAAGGAGTGCCCTAGCTCCGGATCCGAGGTAAGATGAAGCGTCGTCAAAAAACATCTTTCACACACCAGTGCTATATACAGTTTTTTTTTTTTTTATGTACTACTTTCATCTATACCTAAAACAATATCATCATCAATGGATAGAATACAATTACCTAGATCTTGATTAGCAATATATACAGGGTGGTTATTTAGGTTGCGTGGATCACTTACCGTGAATTTCAACCTGGTCTCTCTGTACAGGCGCGTGAACTGTCCTCCAAAAACTGGGATTGTAGCATATGTCATGTCAAGCCAGAGGGATCCCCCAAGCTTGGCACCCCAAGATCTAGATAACAACATACCATATTTCGAAGGGATATCGGCGACCACTACGTCCATGAGAATTCTTTTCGCGGGTATTTGAGCCAGATTTACCACCAAGTCTTTAATCATGCCTATACACTTAACTTTCCTTGAATCGAAAGAATATAAATCTCCATAAGGCCTGGTGATTTCGAGACCCAATTTGTCCATAATGGATTTAGGCATTACATTATGGGATGCTCCAGAATCGAGCATACAGTTGTGGAGTAGTTGCTCGAACAGGGTTAACGTGATATAGAAGGGGGAAATAGTGTCTTTGGTGCCTTCGAAATGTGGACTGAAAATTATGTTTGGTTTGTCATCTTCTAAGTTAATGACATCGTCTTGGATTTCATCTTCTGAAAAACTAATCATCTTGGCAATTTGTTTTCTGTAGATGGGGTTTTTTGCCAACTCGACAAGAGGTATGGGGATCTTGATTTTATTGATTTCATTTTCCAGACTAAAACTCCCCGCAATTTTTTCATTCTCTATGGTTTGGGATTTGGTCCCCTTCTTATCAGCTTTCCTTTGTGGTGAAGGTTTCATTTCTATTGCAGGAACTTTCGCTTTCTGTGTTTTGACTGTGGGTATTTCAGCTACCTTATTCTTGGTAGGCTGTGTGTCTATTATGTTAGTTTTTTCAATCTGTTTTTCAACATTTTTTGAAACTATCTCGTCTGTCTCACTCCTCGACAAGATCTTTTTCATTTGGGTGATTGAAACACTCATGTTTCTAGGACTTAGATTGTACTTCTGTTGAAGCTCGGCCATTATACCATTGGCAATACCCTGGTAGGTCAAATCTTCAGAAGTACTACCGTTTAGGTCATTTTCCAATCTATTTTCTTTATTTAATAATTTTTCATAATCTTGTCTCGATAAATAGGGTTGTGGCTCATCATCACCCAGATTTTTTATAGCTTCATCTAATTCCTTGAAATCTTCTAAATCTTCCTCTCTAATGAAGTTTTCACTCTTGAAGGGGGTTGGGATTTTCTGATCCTCATTCTTAATCTGTCTTTGTGGGACTTGAGGATTGGGATTCCTTCTGAAATCCTTTCTGGGAAAATGGTCATTTTTTGTCTGATCTAATTCCATTTTCGAAATCTTATTAGATAGTTCTTTAATTATCCTAGCCATGTCATCCATTTTGTCTCCCGAAGATCTTCCTGGCCCTGAAGATCCTCCTTGTTCTCTGTATGTTCTAGTTTCTTTGTTCCCATCCTCCATTTTGGATTTTATCTTTCCTAAAGCCATCATGTTTGATTCAATTTCTAGGGCATCGTCTTGCATCTTGGTGAGGTCTATTGATATCCTCTCTCTTAATAGTAGGGAAAAATCAGGGTCGAAAGCTCCAACGAAAGTTACTTTCGCTGCAGGCTGAGAAGGTTTGACCTTGATGGGAATCTTATTATACAATTTATTAAATCTTTGGGTGAACTCGAGAACTGATTCGGAATGTTTTTTTCTAAGAGCCTCAAATTCGGTCAGATAATAGAGGTGATATTTTCTTTCTCCCCATTGTCTGATGAAAGCACTTTCAAATTCATCGTATGACCTTAAAGATCCCGCTGCTAAGCCTCGAAACCAGTTTCTAACCTACCCTTCGAAATTTTGTACTAAGAGTCTAGAGTAGACATTTCATGTTCGAGTCCTAGGATATTGGCAAATTGGTCAAAGAAGTTGATGTGTTCTTGTGCGATTAAATCGCCTTCCCCTGTAAATTTTAGGGGATTTTTCATGTAATTTTCTAGAAGGTCATGTAGGGGAACCGAGAGGACAAGAGGGGAATATCTAGCAGCCACCTTAAAAAAAATTTCAGGGAGTGGTACTTGGCCACCTACTGCTCCTCCTGCGGCACCACCTACAACACCGCCTCCAGCCCCTGCACCTCCATGCGCAGCCATTGGTAGATTTGAGATTAAAACTTGGGGTGTATGAGGAGAAAGCTCAAGGAAGATTGGTAGATTTGTGGTTGTACTTGAATGTGACAGAAAGGTTGTGGGGAACTGATCGTCAAGGCACAGGAAATTGGAGAAATAAGTCCCAAGATGAAGAGAACTTGTTTCTCCAGGCTTGTAAGACGAATATATCGGAGAATTGACGGGGGTTAAATCAGGGTACACAGGACATTCGTCGGAGCGTTCAGTAGTAGGAGTGTGGACTTCGGGAAAAGAGCACGTATCGATTGAAAGGAGGAGGGAGATAGATCTCTCAAGTATTCCTCTTACGTTCGACCGTGTAGAATTAGTTTGATAGATAGTATGTGTCGGGGAAATGATTTGTCTAAGAAATATTCTTCATTTTAAAATATTTTTTGGATCAGATACTGGCGAGGTCTACTTGTCGTACAGGTTCTTTTTGGTGTTCCTTCAGCTGAAAGCTAGTTTACTTATTGTGGAGTCGCCAAGTGAAAGATAAAAGTATCCTTAAAATGTTTTTCGATCTTTGTTCACTATCAAAGAAAGAAAAAATCAATGTCGTTCTTCCCAGGGAAAAGATTCGTTTCTTCGCTCCCCGGCAATGGCGCCAAAAAGATGTTGTTTTTGAGTTTATACTTTAAGGCTCTAAAGTATATTGTCAAGGCATCCAAAAAGGTAGAGATAATTAATGGGTAAAAATACTAGTTTAATGGAAAGCAAGATCATAGTCGGTTCCTTAACTGCCTATGTCTAGCTTCCCATTGTTCTTGGATGCTAATATCCCTTTCAA
This sequence comes from Picea glauca, assembly GCA_000966675.3. Lineage (NCBI taxonomy): Eukaryota > Viridiplantae > Streptophyta > Pinopsida > Pinales > Pinaceae > Picea > Picea glauca. The sequence continues at coordinate 523,379 of JZKD02S1982948.1, forward strand.
TTGCAGCCCATGAATGTTCAAGTTCTACCCGTGTATTTGTTGTTTGTAAGATGGTATTGAATAGGTTTAACACAATGCTCGCCTGATCTGATAGATCGGGTTCTATATTAGGCTGTCTGGTAACTGGAACAGTCATGAAAGAAAAGGGTTTCCTCTTTTTAAGTCAAAAAAAAAAAAATCAAGCCCGTCACAGATTTCTGGTTTTAATTAATAAGAACAAAACTTCCAAATTATGGATCAATAGTATAATAGAAATGAAGGCATTTTCTAGTATATGAGTCAAATTTAAAAGAGACAGTGCATGGAATGAAGAAAGAAAAGGAAACATGTAGTTGTATAACAAAAAATGAGGCATCAATTTAAGAGGAATCTCATTTTATACTCATAGAAGAAAGGAGGATGATAAATTCGAAGAAGTATATAATTTCAGAGTTCTAAAACGTTCATAGGTCTTATATCCACTGACAACTAATACAGAGGAAAAACTTCAAACAGTTAGATAATATGAATGTTTAATCACCACAATAGAAGTTACATCATGAAAGCATTTAATGAAGGTATGAAATAAAAGATGAAATGGCAGAGAAACACATAACTCAGGCTTGACAAGATCTAGAATATTCAATATATATTGTATTAATTGTGGCAAAATGAAATTTTCTCTTTACAATCCCCTCCAGAAAAAATCCTTTTCTTAGTCTTGAAAAATTGCATTTATACAAAACCACCAATCTTAAGTGAGTTGGTGATTTCTTAATTCCTAGTGACTAACTATTTGTTAAAAAATAGATATGAAACCATTTGCATGATCTTCTCCATTTTTCCATTTTCTTGGAAGTAAATCTCTTCCAAATAATACTTTTACTTTGTTGATGACTCTCCTTCTTTTGATTCAATACATTTAATGCATCTCTCCAGGAACTGTGTAAAATTTATGGGGGGTTCTGGAAGGTCTCTTGCCTCGAACAGATAAACCTTTCTCTGAATATTGGAAAGACGGTCATCAACTCCTTTATCTGCAAACTTTATTGACTGCAACTTTAAGTTAGGCTCAACTAACATCCTATCTATTAGGGTGACATCCATTTTTCTTAGTTGTGAAATTTCCATTTGGATTTCACTCAAATTTTCCCTAAAATTTAATTGATGTCTTTCAATTTTGATCTGTCCCGGAAGTCCTGTACAATTGACTTCTCCAATATTTAACGACCCTTTGTCTAAAAGATCAAAAACTTATTCACGGTCATCTCTGATTTATTTGACTATTCTTTTGCTTTCAGTTATGTTGGTTTCCCATAACTTGAGCATGATGTCACCTCTAATTTGCTATGTGGTTGATTATTTCGTAGTTTTGGATACCTCCTCACCTGTCGAATATATAATTGTCTTTTGGAGAATAATCCTCATTGCTTTGGCTTCTTTTTCCCTCAGGATAATATTATCAAAGGCATTATCTACTTCTTGAAAGTAATTCTAAACAATCTCTATCTTGGAAATCAATTTTTGTTGTCCAACTTCTATTTTTGAATGCACTTCCAGTGACTGGGCCTGGAAAGATTTTAGATATATAATTTGACCTTCCATCAATATTAATATAGCATGTAATTGTTCTGCATGCTCCTTTTTCTATGTAATATGTAGCTGACTTGCTTGTATTTTCTAGCTCATTTCGTCCAAGCTCGTTTTGAGTAATTGAACCTCTAACCTTTCGGCAGCCCTTGTCTACTCCAAGCTTTTACTCATTTCTTCTCTAATGCTCTCCTCGGCATTTTTTAACTACTCTTGTAATTGTGCTATGATTTTATCGCTCTTCTTTATCCTAGTTCTCATTTTTCCCGTGGTAAAAAAGTTTGTTGTTGCCATGGCTCCCATGGAACCTGCTATCTCTATAGCGAAATCCTCTTCCTCCAAATTTTGTCTGTCTATCAAGACTTTATGATTTTTTACCATACTCCCCTCCTTCTTATGCAACTTTTGTTTCAGGACGGCCTTCCTTTTTCTACTGGAAAAATAATCAGAAGGAGGAATCTCATCTATGGGAATGGAGGTAAGGTCAACAACAAATAGATCTCATGTCTATGGGAGTCCAAAAGTGGACTATAAGGGGGTTAAGGAAGCTCTGTGGATCCTTTCCCTCCTGCTGCCTTAGGCATATTAACATCAACCCCGGGTGATGAAGGGGGAGTAAGCTTGCTAGACTTGGGAGGTCTCCCTAACCTTTTCTCTGCTTCGGTATTTTTGTTTTGTGGAGGCCTTTCCGTATCCTATGGGGATTTTTTTGGATTTCCCTTCTTTTGTGCTTCCTGCTCGAAACTTGGGGGAACACTTTCTTTCTCCTAGAGGAGGGTGATTTCTTCTCCTTGAAGTACTTGGGGCAGACCGCTCCATCTATGCTTCTGAAAGGTTCGAAAGCTGGCTTGCCAGTCAGACGACAGTGTCTGTACTCATTCAAACACTTCTTCATAAGATTTGGTCCCTTTGAACATGTCATCCCAAGGGGACTCCTCATGTTCATATGCTTTCATATTGCAGTGTATCAAGTGTTTGTTCACTAGTTGATAAGGGTCATGCCTTTTGTACTTAATATTTAATAGTTTAACTTCTTCGAGTGCTTCTGCTTCCACCCTGGAATGTCCCAAATTTTGTAATGAAAATTTCCCGATGTGCATAAGGAATATTGGCCAGGACTTCTTTTGAGCTTCCTTTATCTCTATTCCGATACCGCCTTTTATTATTTGGTGTGCTACTTCCCTACACACCAGTCTATCCGGGAGAAATTTTGGAAGCGCGTGAGGGGGAATTGAGCACCCATAAACCCTGATGTAGGAGAAGATTTATTCAATGAACCAGTCTGCTATTGGCTTGGGGTTATTTGAAACTGCTTCAGAAATGCAAGGAGGGTCATAGCCAAAAAACATTTTATACATTGGTATTACCACGAAATGGCAAATTTTGTAAAACAATTTTTGTGCATTTTCTTCCCATGCCTCAGAGTGTATTCGTGAATGGGTTCAAGGCAGGTTGTGTTCCAACTCCAATTCATCAGGGGGAATGGAGTCATAAAAAAAATTGCGTCCATGATGTATGCTAACATGTAAAAGGCCACTGGTTGACCTCGAGCTCTTGTAGCTCTGTAATCCAAAACCTCTTTGGCTATATTATCAGATAAAATCTTGTCCCAGTTGAAACTATATCCTTCTGATGCTTCTTCTAAAAAGGGCACCCATTCTGTGGGGAAATGACAAGGAATCTTTTTGTCGAAGAGTTTGCACATAAACCATGTACTCATTCAAAGAGGTTGTGGCATAAATTCTGTGGGTATCGGCCCTAAATTTTGATGGACATCTCCACCAGCCTTTGATTAAATTAGGGTAAGTTTGGTCTACCTCGTTGCATTCCTTTCTCTAAAATTCAGCTATAAATTTGGCATTGTAAATGAATTTAGGATTGGGTGAGAGTTTGTACATAACCTGGATATGTTCATGTCTGAATGAGTCGATAATGGCCCCTTGATCATTTAAAATTATTCTCGTTGGAATATCAACCTTGTCCAAAGCCCAACTGATCATGTCGTTGTATGCCATGAGCCATGGGCATGTTGCAATTTTGTGAAGTTCTAATTCTGCTATGTCCCGAAGATGATTCTCGGAGTCATTAGGGGAATTTTTTATCTCACAGTCCAGATTTTCATAAATTTGTCTCCATGATTTAATCAAGTCGATAGCATGTGGCATGGTGTTGGATATGACATCTCCCTCCGAGCTGGAAATCTCAGTTGTATCTTCACTCTTCTTGGGTCCCTTCTTTGGTGCCATGACTTTTGTATTGGAACGAAAACCTGTCACATAAGAGAGGTGTGAAAGCTCGGCTAGATGTGACTTACTTATGATAGAAAAAGAAAAAATAAGTTTTAAAACACAAACCTTTAACTCATTTAATGGTGAAAGTACTGACGCAGCTGCCAAGAATTTAATACCTTTAAAGCAGAGAATATTTCTGAGATATGCATTGGTGTCACGGAAATCACCAGCTATCCGTTATTATTATGGTTGTATTTCGATGATTCTAAAATCAAAATTTGAAAAATCTCATTTGATGGAACTCATAAATGAAAATACCTAAGAAGTTTAAAAACCATTAAATGTTTTTAAGACGAAATTATTTTACGTCTTAACTTTGTTATTGAGTCGGGACTTCGCGTTTCGGGGTTTCGGGGATTGCGCTTACATGAGGTATGTCACCACTAAACCCCGAATCCCAAAATCGTGGTGGGAAAAGTTTAGGTCTTAACTTTGGTATTGATTCAGGACTTCACGTTTCAGGGTTTCGGGGATCGCGCTTACATGAGTTATGTCACCACTAAACCCAGAATCATGAAATCGTGATGGGATTAGTTTTTAATTAATCAAAATTAAGACTGACTTCCACTTCTTTCGGGAAATCGGGAATCGGGATTTCGCGATTCAAATTGTATTGAAAACGTATTGTTCTGAGTAAACCCAAATCCCGAAAGGTTAAAAGATGGTTAATTAACTCCTTTAGGGTTTTAATTTATCGCAATTAATAGTACTTTACATAATGTACATCTAGACTTTAATAACACTTGAGTTTTCAGTCTTTTATTATAACGAAGAAATGAAATCATTTCAGGACTTCGGTACCGGATTTTTTTTGGAATGATAACAAGGATTATACCTTATGAAAAGCTTAATCTCGAAAGAGAAAAGTTTTAGTTTTAGAGGTAAAAAGTTTAAAACCTAGTTTCAACAACTTCTTCCGTAAGATCCCTATTATCATCAACATCCACAAAATGAGGACACAATAGAGATAAATGCACTATCGCGTCAATGGATATTTGACCATCTGCTTTGAACATATTTTTGAAATGTCTTGTGCCCATTTGAACCAAATCCTCAAAAGAAGATTCTTCTCTTCCATTTTTATCCTTGAATCTCCAAATGGTATTAAACATTTTTCTCCCTTTGGCATATGCTTGGAAGGATTTTGTATTCCCGTCTCCATTTTTTAACCATAGTGCCCGACTTTTTATGCACCATTATGCTTTCTTTGCTTCCAGCAGTTTCCTTCTGGCCTTTTCCAAGTTTAGCATTTCCTCTTTTGGTTCTTGAGTTTCAAAGCCTCCTCCCTTTGATTCATAGAGTGACTGGAGGGTTGCTTCAATATTCATAACTTTTTGGTCATCTATCGATTTCTTCCTTCTAGCCCACTCCATTGTGGCATTTTTTAATCTTTTAAGGTTTTGTGTGAACTGATATCATGTCGTTTATCCATGTTCCAATGGGACCCATATTTCCTTCACAAGGTTCACAAATTCCTCATCCTAGAGCCAAGCGGTATTGAATTTGAATGGACTAGTTGGTTTCCATAGTGTGCTTTCCACCTTCAGGAATATTGGGAAAAGATCTAATTCACCCCCCATCCCAATCCATTGCCTAAATATCAGCGGGAATTCCAGCAAGAGGTCAGATAGGAGGAAGTGATCTAACCTCTTGGAAATAAAGTCTTCTCCCACTCATTTGTTTCTCCAAGTGTGCCTTAAAGGAATCATAGCAATGTCCACCAATTTTTTCTCCCCTATTTTCTATTTGAAATATTCTGATAAGGTATCAGATCGTGCTCTATGACCCCATGATTCAGTAGGACCCATTCATAAATTTAGGTCACCACCTAGAATAAGATCCTTTATTTTCAGGAAAGAAATGTAGAAAAAGTTGTCCTAAAAGAGGGCATGGTCTTGAGTGCAACCATACAGGTTTAGGACTGTAAAGGATCTACCCAGATCTTTCACAAAAAATTTAGCTCCAAGGCCCAACACAAATCCCCAAAAATTTGTAACTTTAATGGATTAGAACTCCATCTAATAATCAATCCCCCATAATGTCCCCTGGATTCCAATCCCATAAATTTATAACCCTTGATTAAATTCTCCAACAAGAGACTCACCTGCTTAGGTTCCCCCAAGTTTTCCTATAGCATAATCAGATCGGGATGTGTAGACTCCTCTAGCCTGTGGAGGGAGATTTTTTTCTCTGAGATTGCCACACCCCTATAGTTAAAGGAAATAATCCTCATTCAGAAACCCCAGGGTGGGGAAACACTTATCTAAAATCCCCAATGATGGAGAGTTGACGATCGGCTTCCATATCCAAAGCAGCCCTAGATTGTGCTTTTGAGAGGTAATATTTATTTCCTCTCCCCTTCCCAGCAAAGGAAAGTGTAGGGTTCAAACCCAACCCACTCATATTATGATTTAATTCCCATTGAGCTAGGATAGGTCTAATCCTTAATTGATAGGCCACCATCCTATCCTCTAAGACCATCGAGGAGTCCTGGGAATAACTAGGAGGAAAGAGGGGGTGCAAAGAAGAATGGGAGGGGGAGATGAAGGAGATTTTTACCATAGTAAGGTTCATTGGTGAGGAGGGGAGATTCTTTGGGGAAGCCAGAGAGAAAGGGAGACTCATCAAAGGTTCGTCCCATATTTTACCCAATAGAGATAACGATTAAAAAATATAATTTAAGGAAGGAAGAAGATGAGGTGGCATACCAAGTGTGATGTGACCCCTTATTACAGCAGTTGTTTTGTGGTCTCCAATTGATCTTGTCATCCCAAATCAACACGATCTTCTTTACTGAGGCATAAAGAGGTATCCTTAGCTTGTTGAAGTGAGGAGGTTGTGTTGTTGAAACCCTGTTATATCCATGATCCGCCCTACCTTTTAGCTTCAATGAAAAGTAGGCATTTTTGCCCCCCATCTGTGAGATTGATCTTTTTCTATGGGCTAATCCCATAGGTCATTTGTCCCTCTTACCATTCATAGCAAGGGAACAGGCTGGTGTTATGCCTATGCTTATGGCACCATCGACACTTGAAAGGAATTCCTTCATAGTCTAATTTTTGAGAAATAGATTTTCCACCCCAAGATAATTATCTTCCTTTCACTAAGCCCTTATGGATGTTCAAAGAGACTAGTATACGAGCCACTGAAATTTTACATATTGAGGAGAAATACATGTATGCATCCATATAATGACCCAAATCATTTCCCAAGAATTCAAATCCTTTCAGCGTCCATATTTCTACTGGGAGTCTAGGAAAACGAACCCAAATTGGAAGCTTATCAATTCTCTTTCGGCTAGCATCAAATAAGGGCGTCCATCTCTTTAGAAATCTAGGCAAGGAGTCAATGCATGAGGGTGCCTTCAGAATCCTATGAATATTCACTGCAGACTGAAATCGAAACATAAACCGCCCATTTGAGAGAGTCTAGATCGAGGGTAGATGCTCCAGAAAGCCCTACCAAGATGAGGAAACCCAATCCTTCAAGGTATTTATCCCCAGATGTCTCCTAGTAACTCGACCCACAACAACTGTCTCCACCATTTCTGGGACTTGTGGGAGCATTATATCATTTCTCAGATCCAAATTCTGGGGTCTTGCATCAATTTTATGCTAGCCTATGACTTACGGGTTTTTATATATTTTGCCGAAGATTTTTGGCCTTCCCCCAAACCCATGAGAGTTGGTGATTGAACGAAACCCTCCTAGTGCCCAACCTAATTTGAATAGACTCCTTCAAATTTACTCCCTCCTACAGAGTATGAAGGGGGGAGATTTGATGAAACCAGAAGCTGAGAGGGATCCAATGAAGCCCACTTACCTAAATCTTTGTTGAGGCCCTGACCAACAAGCAATTCTTTTGGAGCTGGCGAAGAAGGGTTCGATCCCGGTCTCACGGTGAAAAAATGTTTCAAACCCCTTGCAGCAAAACTAGCTTCCCTAGGATAATCATCAAAAGGAGGTTTATTTGGCCAGAGTCCCTCAAATGGAACCTCCACGTAGAAATCCTTCTCTGAAAACCAAGCTTGTTTTTGTGACTCCACACGGAACCACTCTAAGAGATTAACAGGAGGGGTAGGGGTAAAACCACCAAAGGAGATAGCCTCAACCCTCCAGACAAATCCCAAATCCTCCATGCCTTGGTCCCCTATTTTTGGGTATGTGTTATATTGTTTACACGAGTAGTAGTGTCTCATTTTTCCTCGGGAGACGTGTCGCATTTTTTCCTTGTTTTTTTGTGTTGCCTCGATTTTCGTGTCCATTGTTGGGTGGTTTTTCAGCACATGATTTTTTTCCAATGGTTTTATATTTCCAATTAAGGAACTAGGGTTGTTGACTAATCCAGGTCATTGGGTTAGGGTTTTGGATGTCGTTGGCTCCTATATGTATATTGTATTGTAAACAATGTATTACCATGAATGAATAGAATATGTTGGTTTTCCCGATTTGGGTTTCCAGGGGAAAAATATCTGTGTAATGTTTGTATTTGCCATTGTATCTTTTTTGTTCTTTTACTGAAAATATTTTTGCAGTAAATATTGTACAAGGTTAAAATCTACATTTGGTATCAGAGCGAGGTTGGCTTCAGGGGGATGCCTTTGTGGTCAAGGGTTTGGCTCGAGACTGTGATAAGCCTTGTTACAGTGGGAGATCTGTGGTATTGATTTTTCAAGTGAAAAGAAATGGCAAGCAATTCAAAAATGGAGATCAAGAAGTTTAATGGGCAAAGTTCAGTTGTGGAAGATCAAGATGGAAGATTTGTTGGTGGAAAGAGATCATTTCATCATGGTAGATCCAGGTACTGCACCTACAAGAACTTCAGCTAATGAATGGAAAAATTTGGATCAGAAGGCGAAGAGCACAATCTGATTTTGTCTCTCGAATTCAGTATTATTGAATGTGTCAGAGGAAGCTACAGCCAAGTCTTTATGGGATAAGTTGGGGAAGTTGTATCAGTCTAAGTCCCTAGTAAATATATTATTCCTGAGAAATAAGTTGTATAACCTGAGGATGAGAGATGGAGACTCAGTGGCAGAGCATTTGAATACCTTCAATACTATGGTAAGTCAATTAGTATATGTTGAGATTAAAATTTCAAATGAATATAAGTGTATCAGTTTACTGTGTTCTTTACCAGACTCATGGGATAGTCTGGTTGTGGCCATAGGTAGTAATACAACTACCTTGAAGTTTGATGAAGTGGTCTCATCCTTGTTGTCGGAGGATATGAGACGGAAGAATATGGAAGGACATAGCACAGACGCATTATTTGCAAGAGGACACTCCCAGGAAAAAAATAGATCTAAGTTCTCAAATGGGAGATCTAAGTCTAAGGGTAGATCTAAATCTCCCAGAAAGTTTGTAAATGTGTGCTGGAGATGTGGAAAAGAAGGGCAGTACAAGAAGCAGTGCAGATCCAAAGTTGAGAAAAAGAAGGGATTTGAAGAATCTCCTTCTACAGAATAAAATACCTCCAAAGAATAAGGAGGGGATGTGTACTTGGCTTCTTCAAGCACACATGCAGATCATGAGGCATGGTTGGTTGACTCACTTTCATCCTTTCAAATGAATCCCCACAGGGAGTGGTTCTGTGAATATGAAAGGTATGGTGGAGGTAATGTTTTCCTAGGTGATGACTCGACAACCAGAATCATAGGTTGAGGAAAATTCAAGTTGAGGCTCATAGATGGAAGGATTATAACACTACCTGGTTTTCTACACATCCCAGCATTGGCCAAATATTTGATTTATGTAAGAAAAATGGGTGATGTGGGGGTAAAAACAATATTTGAAAAGGAAACATGCAGGATAGTTCGAGGAGCAATGGTGTTGTTGAAGGGAGTTTGGTTTGGAACTTTGTATAAGCTGCAAGGAAGCACTATTAGTGATGGGTGTAATAGTTCCATTGTTCCTGATATTGGAGTTGAAGAAGAAAGAAATCCTACAGTCTTTGGAGAAAAGGTTATGTTGTGGCATACTGGGGCATATCGGAGAGAAGGGTCTTCGACTACTACATGGTAAAGGTATGGTTGAAGGTATGTCTAACTACTCTCTAGATCTTGATTTATGTGAACATTTTGTATATGGAAAGAAGAATCAGGTAAGATTCCCCTCTGGTGCAACCAGGGCAGAAGAAATTTTACAGCTAGTTCATAGTGATTTTTTTAGACCTACGTCGGTCCCATCATTGGGAAAATCTATGTATTATGTCACATTTATAGATGACTTCTCGAGGAATACTTGGATATATTTCCTCAGAAAGAAATATGAAGTACTTGATAGGTTTAAAGTGTTTAAGGCTCTTGTTGAGAATCAGACATAGAAAATAATTAAGGTGTTGAGGATAGATAATGGTGGAGAGTTCTGCGGGAATGAATTTGAAGAATTATGTAAGAAGTGTTGTATATCAAGGCAAAAGACTACTCCATATACACCTCGAAAAATAGAGTCGTAGAAAGGATGAACAGGACGTTGATGGGAAAAGAAAGGTGCATGCTCAGCGGTGTCGAGTTAAGGAAAGAATTATGGGCAGAGGCAGTGGGTATTGCATGTTACTTGGTCAACAGATCACCCTCATCAGTTTTGGATGACAAGACTCCACAAGAGGTATGGACTAATAAGAAACCTTCTCTCACAAATCACAAGGTATTTGGTTGTGAGGAATATGTTCTTGTTCCAAAGGAAAACAAGAGCAAGGTAAATAAGAAGGATGAAAAGTGTATCTTTATTGGGTATAAATATGGTCTCAAAGGTTATAAGCTTTGGAACCCGGAAACTAAGAAGGTAGTGTATAGTCGAGATGTGGTATTTAGAGAAATGAAGAATGTTGTTAAACAGGAAGTCCTACCAAGTAAGGAAGAACCAGATAAAATAGAGTTTGATTTAAAGGATGATGAATCAGACTCTACAGAAGAGCAAGAATCAGAAGAAGAAGATCCTCATACTCCAGTATTGAGGAGATCGGTTTGAGAAAGAAGGCTACCGGAAAGGTATACTCCATCTGATTTTCGTTCAAATTTTTCTTTGTCTATTACTGATGATGATCCTAGAACTGTCAAAGACGCAGTAGATTCATAGGATGGAAAGCTCTGGAAAAAGGCCATGGATGAAGAAATGGCAGCTTTGGATAAGAATGAGGCTTGGGATCTAGTGGAGTTGTCGACTAGAAGAAATCCCATTAGCAGCAAATGGGTATTTTAAAATAGAATGCAAAAGGAAAAGTGGAGAAATACAAAGATCGGTTAGTAGCAAAGGGTTATTCCCAAGTTGAGGGAATTGACTTTGGTGAGATTTTTTCTCATGTTGCCAAGTTAACCTCTATAAGATTTATGTTATATGTTGTTGTTGCATTTGATTTTGAAGTAGAACAGATGGATGTGAAGACATCATTCCTACNCATTTGATTTATTTGGTCTTGTATGTGGATGACATGTTGTTGATAGGAAACAACAAGGAGATTATCCAGGATGTGAAAACTCAATTGTCCTCTAAATTTGACATGAAGGATCTCAATGCTTCAAATTTCATTTTGGGAATGGAAATTAAAAGAGATCGAAAAAAAAGGAAACTCTGGTTAAATCAGAGAAAATATGTCAAGACAATATTGCAGAGGTTTAATATGCAGGAATGTAAACCAGTCAGGGTTCCTATTCATGTTGGTGTAAATTCATATGTGCATCAGTGTCCAAAGACACAGGAAGAGGAGGAGGACATGTCTCGTGTTCCATATGTGAGTGCAATTGGCAGCTTGATGTATGCAATGGTATGTACTAGACTGAACATTGCACATGCAGTGGGAGTTTTGAGCAGGTATATGTCAAAACCAGGGAAGGAGAATTGGACAACAGTAAAAAGGGTTTTCAGGTATTTGCGTGGCACTGCTAGCTATGGATTGTGCTACCAAGGAAGACAGGGATTGAACAGAGTGTTGGATATACATGGCTTTGTGGATGCAGATTGGGATGTAGATCTTGATTGTAGGAGATCTACAAGTGGGTATGTGTTTAACCTGTTTGGACGAGCAATAAGTTGGATGAGCAAAAGACAGGTTGTAGTGGAACTTTCAACTACATAAGTTGAATATATGGCAGCCACTCATGCAAGTAAGGAAGAATTATGGTTACAAAGATTGTGTTCAGGTATTGGGTTGGTACAACAAGCTGTAAGGATATATTGTGACAGTCAGAGTGTAATATTTCTGGCAAAGAACTTGGCTTATCATTCAAAGACAAAGCATATTGATTCAATATCACTTTGTGAGAGACATGGTTGAAGAAAAGAAAGTGTTGTTGATGAAGGTGGAAACTTTGAAGAATGTTGCAGATTCATTAACAAAATCTGTGAGCACTGAGAAGTTATCTTGGTGTAAAGGATCCATGGGCATTATTGCCCTGGATTGTTGACTGTGTAACCCCTTGTATGCAAAGAAAACAACAAGTGGGAGAATGTTGGGTATGTGTTATATTCTTTGCACAAGTAGTAGTGTCTATGTTGTGCCGAGTGCGCAAGGGGGACTGTTAGGCCCCCCGCATGGGGGTTCAGAGGCAGCGCCCCCGAGAAATTGTTTTGTCTCAGGAAATGTGTCGCATTTTTGCCTCATTTTTTGTGTTTCCTCAATTTTTGTGTCCATTGTTGGGTAGTTTTTCGACACATGGTTTTTTTTCCAATGGTTTTCTATTTCCGGTTAAGGAATTAGGGTTGTTGACTAATCCAGGTCATTGGATTAGGGTTTTGGATGTCGTTGGCTCCTATATGTATATTGTATTGTAAACAATGTATTACCACGAATGAATATAGAATATGTTGGTTTTCTCGGTTTGGGTTTCCAGGAGAAAAATCTATGTGTAATGTTTGTATTTGTCATTATATTTTTTTTGTTCTTTTACTGAAAATTTGTTTGCATTAAATATTGTACAAGGTTAAAATCTACACCTGCAAGAGATGATGCCCTGGATTCCTGAGCTACAACCTGACCATTAGGTTCGGAACCAAAAACCACCTCCTTCCCTGTCGCCATGTCGAAGTCTGAAGGAGGAAAGCTCGAGTTCGAAGCGGAGAGGTAGCCACCTCGCACCGACCAAATCTCATGTTCGTGTGAATAGTCCTATGAAAAAACAAAACAACTCTTCCTCCTAGTTCATATTACCCCTGGTAAAAAGTAAAACCAAATAAAATAAAATAAAACCTCCGTACTTTCTAAGGCATGGTGCCATAAGCAGACTGCAGTTCACATGCGCAAATCACAGAAAGGCCTGCAGCTAGGGTTTTTGTTTTTGCAGAGCCCCCCCTCCCCTCAATTTTTGAAACAATATTTATTCTCTTTTAATGGTCAAACAAACAATTATTATTTAATAGTAAAGATGGGTAAAAGGTTTTATAAATTTATTGAAAAACTGAAATTTACTTTCACGGTTATTAAATTTCACTTTTAATTGTCATACTGAATTTTTACTTTTACCTTTATTAAATTTCACTTTTCATTGCTAAACAAACAATTATAGTATTGTACTATTTAATAGAAAAGATAAACATCGTTAACATTGTAATTATTATATTTTCATTAACATTGTAATTATTATTTTTATTTTTTTTGTCAGTTTGTTCGTGACATGTGGGACTAACCTGTGGTTAAGAAACCACGACTCAGGGACATCTAAGTCGTCAAAATCACCAGGGGATCGCACCCGGCCTGAGCCACACCAACCCTTAACATGGCTGGATTTTTTGTCCCCACAGGTTTCGAACGGGTGACTTTAACATCACAGAGCACCTTAACACCACACTCCGTCACCAACTGTCCTACATCTCGGGGACAACAATGTAACATTATGGAATAGTAAATTTTATTATTTAATAGAAATGATAAACATCGTTAACATTGTAATTATTATATTTTCATTAACATTGTAATCATTATGGAATAGTAAAAATGGACAATGTTTTACCAAAAACTATTTGTTTTATAGATTCTTTACCAAAAAATATTTCTTAATCTAGTGTTGAAATTTGACATTTACCTTAAATATTAAACAAAAAAATATGGATTTTTAATATTTTTATTATCTTTCAATTTACATAAATCAATATCTTATCCTATTTTACAAAATTCTATAAATATAAAACAATATATATTGAAATAGCCAAGTAAGATCTATCCTCTGTCTGCAATAAAGGGTTCAAGTTCTTCACAAATCATAATTTTAAAAAATGGTTTAATTTAAAAATAAAAAATAAAAAATTTAATACAACAATGTTATACTTTGGAAAATTGTTTAAATTTATAGTCAAATTGCTTACTTAATAGAATTAATGTGAAATCAATAACAAACTCATTGCTATAATCCTACTTTGACAGAAACTAGTAATAATATACTAAAAAATATTATACTAATTTAAAATTCCTTATGTAATAATATATACAATTAAATTATTATATAGAAAAATATCAAATAAATTTACACTTATATTGAAATACTATAAATATAATAAAATATTGTTATCTCCTTTTTTATTATATTACCTTTTCAATCAATATATTTCAATCAATATATAGTATTTAATTTTCTTTGATTTTTATATTGACTTAAATATTTTTAGCAAAATCTTTAAAGTTGACTAAAAAAAATCAAATATAAAAAAAAAATCATATACTTTTGATTGGTTAATGCGTTTTCTTTCTAGTAACTCGAGGTTTAACATTAATTATAAAATTGATATTCCCTCATGTTGTGATTCGGCAAATCCATTCCGCAGATTGCAGCGGAGTTGTCAGTGGTGTACGATGGTTTATCAAACCGATACATCGACAAGATAGCCTCTTAAATATTTATATATTTTAGATGGGACATGTACTGCTAAATTATTTGATTTAAAAGATGAGTTATATTGATTGTGTAATTAATGTAAATTTTTGAACCACGTGAAGGTCACAATAAGATCTTAAATTTTTCAATTAATAACAGTCTAAAAAAATAAGTTATTTTATAAATTAAAAAATAAAAAATTGTATTTCTTAAGACATTAGTCTTTTCATGAAAAAAATTTAAGTTAATAAAAATGAATGTCAAATCAATAACAAACTCATTATTATAATCTTGCTTTGACATAAACTAATAACTATTAATATCATATTAATAAATTTTTATAAATACAAAATATTATTAATCAAAAAAGTTTATATTCAAATCATGCATGCATATTAAATGAAATAATACTGAAATTAATACACATTAAATGAAATAATACTGAAATTAATAATAAATACAAGTTTAAAATCTTCTTTGACATAGCCAAACTCCTCTACAAGATTACATTAACTTTACATTATATAAACCTTATAAAGTTATACAAAGTTTTAATATATTTTGATTAATAAATTTAGTTTGATAATATAATTTAAACATAATATTGTTTAAATTTTAATTATTTTACATTTATAATATCCAGTATTTAAATATATATATA
>JZKD02S1982948.1:538899-550824 GCA_000966675.3 Picea glauca
TATATGCACTTCTCACTTTCTACTTATTAAGGTTTTTCAAACAAATTAATCATATTTAAAGAAAAATCTAATTGTAGTTTAACTCTTAGTTTTCTTTATTCTCTCTTTTGTTATAAATATTACACATTAAATTGATTTACACTACATAAAATACGCTATCATATATATCGTTAAACTCATTTTACATTTAAACAAATTTTAGTTTTCTTTATTCCCTCTCTTTTTTTCTAAATATTACAAACTAAATTGATTTACACCACATAAAATACGCTATCATATATCGTTAAACTCATTTTACATTTAACAAATTTTCATTTGAAATTATAAATTAAGAATATATTAAAATTATACATTATATAATTAATATTATGTATCCTTTTAAAATCAATTTAATTACACACTTTAAAATTTATCAAAAAACATTATTCAATTATAATTATATATGGGAAATAATAATGTTTATAAAATCAATTTAATTACACACTCACACTTTAAAGTTTTTAAAAAAATTATATATGAAAAATAATAATGTTTTGTAAAATTTTAACATCATTTTACATAAAACATTAATATTAATTGTATACTTGATATTAAAAAAAAATCATTTCACTCATAAACATCCTTGAATTGTATACTACTTTCTATATATTAATCATCAGAGACATCATTTTTCATAAACCTTTAATGTCAATATGTTATCCACTATCAACATCATTTTACATTTTTCATAAAACTTTCATGTCAATTTTATGCTTAAGGCCATGGTTAAATTTCACCTTATGACATAATTTTACAATTTCCATAAATCCTTTTTTTTACAGAAACTAGGAAATTCTATAATAAAAAAAGGTGCAGTCGAGACCGCAACGGAGTTACAAAATCTTGAAAACTTCAAGCCAACTCGAGGTCTCAAATAGACAACTATTACAGACTACTGATGACTTTTTCAAATACTCAAATGAAATTTTCACATAGAACAACCTTATTGAATACACTTGGAAAAGACTTTGCGGGTAAACGTGAAGAGACATTGCATCTAAATTAACTTGATGGGGAAGAGCTCATCTTTTTTCATAACTTCGTTTTACCATTGGTTGTGGTGTTACATGTACTTTCTTCTTCTTACTGACTACCATCCAAACTTCGTTTGCAGATATTGGACCATTTGTAATGTCTATGATACCTGGGTTTTCTTAATCTGAATATTCTTGATTTTCTTGATCCAAAACCTCAACAACATCAATCTGATCTGCCCAACTTGTCGGTGGATGAGGGGATTGTTGTATCTGAATTCCCTTATCTAAGCCATGAAGGGTAGATGCCTTTTTCTTCGGCTTCTCAGTGGAGTTATGGCACGAGTCTTGAGATAATGAAGTGTCTTGAATAGGAGGATCTCATTGAGGAATATTTTCATTGTCTTGTGGAGGCTCTTTGCAGGCTTTTGGAATTACTTGATGGCCTTCATTAGAACCAACCCACCAAGTGGATTTTCAGTTCTTTCTGAACTTTTTGGACCCTTTGGGATAGTGGGATGCAAGATGACCTGTTTCAAAACAAGATATGCAACCCAAGGAGACTCTCCCTAATCCATATTTATGAGCAAAACGAATGAATAACAAAATGAAT
Source organism: Picea glauca (assembly GCA_000966675.3). NCBI lineage: Eukaryota > Viridiplantae > Streptophyta > Pinopsida > Pinales > Pinaceae > Picea > Picea glauca. The sequence continues at coordinate 540,526 of JZKD02S1982948.1, forward strand.
ACAATAACACAGAGATATGGACAACAACAAATATCCAGTGAAAAATAGCTTCTATTAAATAAATAAAATAGGTTGAAATTGTACAACTGCAGAATTGAAAACAACTTGCTCGAATGGTGGTAGCGATCTCTAAGAAGAGATGCAGCTGCTACGCGCATCTGTCTAAGCATAATGATCACAATGAGGCTCCAGAGGCCTTTTTAACATTACTCGTGAATTAAAAAACCCTAGACATCCAAAAACATAACCCTAAGAGATGAAACGCCAAAAGTTATGTGCGCCCCGATGGGTAAGTTGGTACCTCAACCTCCCGGGGTCATAACTTTTGCATATGACCTTCATTTTAGGTGTGTGATAGCTCCTTGGAAAGGTATTTTCGATAACTAAACATTATGTTGTCAAACTTTGAATCTATATACAATTTGATTATGGAAAGGCCATAAAACAAAAACATTGTTTAGGGCCCCAAAATGGACCTAGAAGTACAGAAAGATGTACTGACATGAAAACTTCCAAAATAATCCAGTTGGATTAGGTGGGTGGCCACAAATCTCCACCTAGAAGTTGTGTGGGGTTGTAGACAGCCTTAGAAGTGTAGAACCCACAATTAAAAAGAATTAAAGAAGAACGTGTTGAACTAAAAAATTTCAAGAGGAGCCAATTGGAATAGGTGGGTGGCCTCCAATATCCACCTGGATCAGTCCTCCCCCCTTAGGAATCAATGGTCTCCATTGCGTTGAGTTCCCCCATCACATGAGTAAATTTATGCTGAATTTGGCTCTGGGTGAGCCACTTGCGTTGGTGCAGGAGCTGCCCTGCCTTGACAACCCGATAAATTTGGATCCTTTGCTGGTGAGTGCCCTTGACCTGTGTGTCCACTATCTGATCAGCTGATGCTTGTTCCATGCAGTCAGGGTTGATCTTTGTTGCTGTCAATTGTTTTGCGATCTCTGAGGTGTCCAATAATGGTGGAAAATAAGGTCGGAGGAGGTCCACAATTAACATTGGGTGAAAGCCAAGGATGGGGGGAGTGTTGAGCTCAAAATCATTGTCACCCATAGCATTAGTGATAGTTTAAGTCCCATAGTGAAGTGGATGGAGCTTTTTATGGGGCCTTGTAAGGCGTTCTTTCTATAAATGTAACCAGACCTTGTCTCCCACATGAAATCCGTGTGGTACTAGGTGTGGATCATGGCACTACTCATACTTAGCATTGGCTTTTTGCAAAATCTTATGGACATGTTGGTGGATGTGTTGAATCCACTCAATGAATCTGGTGGATTTTTCGACCTCAGACTGAAAATGGAAATAATATGTCTGTGTGGTTGCAAGAGGTAGTGAAACATCAATGGGACCCAAGGGTTGGAATCTAAGCTCCACCTGAAAGGGGCTATGGCTAGTGGAGCTATGGAGAGTCATGTTGTCGATGTGTTGAACATAGGGAAGACTCTCATCCCATGTACCTAGATGCTTAGAGTTATACATGCGTAGGATGTGCACAATCATCTTATTGATGAGCTCTCTTTGGCCATCGGTTTGAGGGTGAAAGGCAGTAGATTTAGTGAGCTTGGTTTCCAACAGTGACCAGAGGCTCAACCAAAATGTGTTGAGGAACATATTGTCCCAATCGGAGATGATGGTCTATGGTATGCCAAAATGGACCCACACTCATTCGAAGAAGATATTGGGAGTATCTATCACGGTGATTTTCTTCTTGCAGGTTGTGAGAACGGCCATGTTCGAAAACTGATAAACCACCACAAATATACAATCATTGTCTTGTTTGGTGGATAGAAGTCCAGGCATGTAATCCATCGATATTGATTCCCAAGGCCTCTCAGGAGTAGGAAGAGGGGTGTATAAACCTTGCTTCTTGATGGTTGGCTTGGCAATGGCACATGTAGTGCAAGAACTGATATACTTGTTGACATCATGTCAAATTTTTGGCCAATAAAAATGTTTCTGTAGAATGGCCACACTTTTATCCACGCTAAAATGTCTTACCATCCGACTGTAGTGATCCTCCCAAATAAACTTTACATGCTCACTTGCAGGAACGCATAGATTCCCCAGATGACATAACAGTCAATCCTGGATGTGAAAATTGGTGACATTCGCGCATGTACCCAAGAGTTGATAGGTGGTGGCGAAGTCAGGATCTCACTGATGAATTTGGGACCACTCAGATGCCTCATGCCCATAGGAATGGAGCACGGTAGGGAGTGCAACCATGAGAGGTCAACTGAGGCAGTCAATGACACGATTTGTGCTCCATGTATTATACTTGATGTTGAGATCGAACTGTTGCAGGTATGTGGAACAGTTTTGATGGTGATCATTCTGTAACTTCCCTTTTGTCTGTATGAACTGCAAAGGCTTGTGATCAGTGTGGATGATTGTCTCATTTCCCATAATGTAATGCTTCCATTGACAGCAGGCTTGCACAATGGAATACATTTCCTTGTCATAGGTGGGGTATTTGCGGGCGGTATCTAAGAGTTTCTCACAATGGTATTCCACTGGATGATTGTGTTGAGTGAGAACTACGCCTACAACATAGTCAAATACATTAGTCTCAATCTTGAACGATTGTTGTAGATCAGGTATGGAGAGTACTGTAGTTGAGCACAAGTGATGCTTCAAATAATCAAATGCTCATTGTTGTGCCTTCCCCCATGCGAAATTTTCTCTACCACCACCCTTGGTCACTTGGCTGAGGGCCCATGCAATATGGGAGAATCCCAACACAAAATATCAGTAGAAGTTTACAAGTCCCAAGAAGCTCTTAAGCTCGGTTAGTGTGGTCGGGGATGGCCAGTCACGGATGAATTGGATCTTAGTCGGATCCACATGTGCCCCATGCTCATCAACAATGTAGCCCAAGTATTGGACCATGTTCATGCCAAATCAGCATTTTTCCAAGTTGGCATATAGCTTGTGCTACTATAGAGTGCTCAAAACTTGTTGAATATGATGCATGTGCTCCTCCCAAGTTCTGTTAAGATGAGGATGCATCCAAATATACCACCACAAAAGAGTTGGTGAAGGGTCTCAATACATCATCCATCAACCTCATGAAAGTGGTTGTGCATTTGTTACACCAAAGGGGATGACCAACCATTTGAAGAGACCTTCTTTAGATTTGAAAGTGGTCTTCCATACATCAATCGGTTTGATGGGAACCTGGTGGTATCTAGACTTTAGGTCAATATTGCTAAATAAATTTTCCCCCTTGAGTTGGTCAAGAAGGTCATCAATTTATGGAATTGGGTATCGATTCCTGACTGTGATTTTGTTTAATGCTTTGTAATTAATGCAGCGTCGCTAGGTCCCATATTTACTCTGTACCAGTACAATCGGGCTTCTGCAAGGGTAGGAGTTGGGTCTAATGTGCCCCTTTTGAAGCAGTTATTGTATCTGACACTTGATTTCATCATTTTCCATCAAGGAGCGATGGTAGACTGGTCCATTAGGCAAAGGTGCACTGGGGGTTAGATCAATTTGATGCGTGACTTGGGAGTGTGTCGGTACCTCGGTGGGTGAGGAGAATATGTCTTTGTACTCTTCCATGATTCTGTTCACTTACTTCTGATGCAAAGAGAGGATCTATGGAGAGGCCATGGATTTGGTGGCGACCTTTTGTATGTTGTGAGCACGAATCACAATGAAGACAAACTTCTCGATCTGTGAAATGAGCTTACTGCATTTCTTAGTAGAGATTCAAGAAATAGCGGTAGGCAATTCTACCTCTGTCATCATGTACAATTGTCTACCCAAAGTAATAATAACATTGTGGGGTCTAGACTCATACATAGCATATCTATTCCACAAATATGGTTGTCCTAAAATAACATCACAAACTTCAAGGGGATCAATATCACACAATACCTTATCTTTGAAGGTCTTGATGTCATAGGGCAGACAACATTGTTGTCCGAAATGAATATCTCTTCCTTGGTGAAGCCAGGCGATGATGTAGGGTTGTGGGTGAGGTGTCATCGGCAGGTCTAGCCACTTGACGAAATCTCTTGAGATCAGATTCTTATGATTTTCCTCTATCGACAATGAAATTAATAGGATACCCCTTTACCCACATCTATGAGTGAAAGAGGTGTTCCCTTCCTAACGTTATTCTCATTCACTTGGATAGACTTTGGTGGTAGTGACAGTGGCGTTGGGTTTGGCATCGATAATCTGCTTCCCTCCTTCTAGATTTGATTCGGAGTCTGAATCTGCCTCTGACTTAGAATATTTCATCTTGGCCACCAATGACTACTTAGAGCAACATTATTCGGTGTTGTGCCAAGGACTTTTATGGTATTTACACCACTTCCCCGTGTCCTTCTTCGACTTCTCATTACCCTTTTTTTTGTTTCGGCTTGGACTGGTTGTCCTAAGAGTGTCCATCTTTTCTATGCCCCTTGTTTTATGGGTTGGGGTCGTCTTTGTCCTGCTTCAGCTGTGAGGATTTTTTAGATCCAAAATATTGCCTCTTATGCTTAAATTTATGCTCGATCTTGATAGCATATATATAAGCCGCACCTAATGATGTGATGTCCAGAAACTCCATTTATGTTTGAATGTATCTATGCAAACAGTCGTGGAATTTGAGAACCAGATGTCGTTCAGAGTCTTTGATACCCAATTTTTTGCATAGGGTATGGAAAATATTGGTGAAATATGGTATTTTCTGGTCCCTTTCTTGACGTAGCATGGTCCATCTTGTGTACTGGTCCTCATAGCTTCCAACAGGGTAGTATTGTTCTTTAATGGAATCCCTAAAGGAATCCCATGTGGGAGAGATAGAAAATATTGCATATTCCTCTATGGCCCTTTACTCAGAGTAAGTATCCCACCAATATTTAACATGGGGCATGGCCTTGAGGAGTGAAAAATTAATATTTTCCCTGTCAAAAAATTTGTGGACCGAAAAGTACCCTTCGAGTAGATTCAGCCATTTATCTACATCATTTCCATCTATCAGTCCTTCAAATAATGGAATATAAAATTTAGTTGTACCTTAAATGGGGTTGCATGGCCTCTTTATGAAGATATGTTTCATGTGGGCAGTCGCCAAAGGATCTGTGCAAAGTTGTCCATCATTTTGTTCCTTTCTCGTGAAGGGATTCCTCGAGCAACATTTTAAAAGGATCTCCTGTACCATCATATTTTTTTTCATCTCCCATGGGTTTTTATCGGGCTCATCACGACCGATATTGAAAAGGTTCCAATGGTTTGAGTCCTAACTTCTTGTACCTAGATCTTGTCGAGGACATCCACAAAGAAAAATAAATGAAAAGCAAACTGCTCTGATACCACTGATACGAATTTATGAGCAAAGTGAATGAATAACAGATTGAATACAATAACATGTAGATATGGAGAACAACAACAGATATCCAGTGAACAATAACTTCTATTGAATAAATAAAATAGGTTGAAACTATAAAACTATAGAACTGAAAACAACTTGCTCGAATGGTGGTAGGTATCTCAGAGAAGAGATGCGGTTGCTACGTGCATCCGTCTAAGCAAAATGATCACAATGAGGCTCCAAAGGCATTTTTAACATTACTCATGAGTGCCAAAACCCTATACATCCAAAAACCTAACCCTAGGAGATGAAACGCCAAAAGTTATGTTGGCCCTAATGGGTAAGTTGGTACCTCAACTTCTCGGGGTCATAACTTTTGCATGCGACCTCTGTTTTATGTGCGTGATATCCTGTTGGAAAGGTATTTTCAAGAAATACACATTATGTCGTCAAAATCTAACTTCATATATAGTTTGATTGTGGCAAGACAAAAAAACATTGTTTAGGGCCTTAAAATGGCCCTGGAAGTACAGAAAGATGTAATGACATGAAAACTTCCAAAATAATCTAGTTGGATTAGGTGGGCAGCCACCAATCTACACCTCGAAGCTGTGTGGGGCTGCAGACAGTCTTAGAAGTGTAGAACCCACAATTACAAAGAATTACAGAAGAATGTGTTCAACTAAAAACTGTCAAGAGGATCCAATTGGAATAGGTGGGTGGCCACCAATATGCACCTGGATCAGTCCTCCCCCCTTAGGAAGCAATGGTCTCCATTGCATTGAGTGCCCCCATCAGGTGAGGAAATTTCTGTTGAATTTGGCTCTAGGTGAGCCACTTGCCTTGGTGCAAAAGGTGCCCTACCTTGACAACCTGATAAAGTTGGATCCTTTGTTAGCAAGTTCCCTTGACCCGTGTGTCCACTATATTATCAGTGGATGCATGTTCCATGCAGTCAGGGTTGAGCTCTGTTGGTGTCAATTTTTCTGCGATCTCCAAGGTGTCCCATAATGGTGGAAAATATGGTTGGAGGAGGTCTACATTGAACACTAGGTGAAATCCAAGGATGGGGGGAGTGTTGAGCTCAAAAGCATTGTCACCCACATCCTTGGTGATAGTGTAAGTCCCATAGAGAAGTGGAAGGAGCTTCCGATGGGGCCATGTAAGGCGTTCTTTTTGCAAATGTAACTAGACCTTGTCTCCCACCTGAAACGTGTGCACTACCCGGTGTTGATCATGGCATTGATTGTACTTAGCATTGGCTTTCTGTAAAATATCATGGACCTATTGGTGGATGTGATGAATCCGATGAATGAATTTGGTGTCTTTTTCAACCTCAAACTAAACATGGGAAGAATATGTATGTGTGGTTGCAAGAGGTCATGAAACATCAATGGGACCCAAGGGTTAGAATCTCAACCCCACCTAAAAGAGGATATGGCCAATGGAGATATGGAGAACCATGTTGTATTTGTTTTTAAAATAGGGAATACTCTCATCCCATGTGCGTGGATGCTCAGAGTTATACATGCGTGGGATGTGCACAATCATCTGATTGACTACCTATGTTTGGCCATCGGTTTGAGGGTGGAAGGGAGTGGATTTAGTGAGCTTGGTGTCCAAAGTGACTAGAGGTTTGACCAAAATGTGATAAGGAACCTAGTGTCCCAATCGAATAAGATGGTCGGTGGTATCCCAAAATGGACCCACACTCATTCGAAGAAGAGCTTGGCAGTATCTTCTGTGGTGATGCTCTTCTTGCAGGCTATGAGAATGGTCATCTTCGAAAAATGATCAACCAACACAAATATGTAATCATTGACTTACTTGGTTGATGGATGACCAGACATGTAATCGATCGAGATGGATTCTTAAGGCCTCTCGGGAGTAGGAAGAGGGGTGTTTAAAACTTATTTCTTAATGGTTGGCTAGGCAATGGCACAGGCAGTGCAAGATCTAATTTACTTGTTGACGTCTTTTCAAAGTTTTTTCCAATAAAAATGTTTATGTAGAATGGCCATAGTTTTCTCCATGCCAAAATGCTCTTCCATCCAACTTTAGTGAGCCTCCCAAATCATATTTGCATGCTCGCTTGTAGGAACATAGAGATAGCCCAGATGGCATAACAGTCCATCCTGAATGTGAAAATCGGTGACATTCGCGCATGTACCCTAGAGATTATAGGTGATGGATAAGTCAGTATCTCGTTGATCAAGTTGGGGCCACTCAGATGCCTCATGCCCATAGGAATGGAGCACGATGGTGAGTGCAACCACAGGAAGTCAACGGAGGCAGTCAGCGACATAATTTGTGCTCCATGTCTTATACTTGATGTTGAGATGGAACTGTCGTAGGTATGTGGAACACTTTTGATGGTGGTCATTTTGAAACATCCCTTGTCTCTTTATGAACTGCATAGGCTTGTGATCAATGTGGATAATTGTCTCCTTTCCCAAAATGTAATGCTTCCATTGACGATAGGCTTTCACAATGGAACACATTTCCTTGTCATAGGTGGGGTATTTTCGGACGGTATCTGAGAGTGTCTCACTATGGTATGCCACTGGATGACTGTGTTGAGTGAGAACTGTGCCTACATCATAGTCGAATGCATCAGTCTTAATCTCAAACAGTTGTTGCAGATCGGGTAAGGAGAGTACTAGAGTTGAGCACAAGCGATGCTTCAGATCACCAAATGCTCGTTTTTGTGCCTTCCCTCATGTGATTTTTTCTCTGCCACCACCCTTGGTCACTTGGCTGAGGGCCCATGCAATATGGGAGAATCCCAACATAAACCGTCGGTAGAATTTGGCAAGTCCCAAGAAGCTCCAAATCTCGGTTAGTGTGGTATGTGTTGGCCAGTCACTGATGACTTGGATCTTTGTTGGATCCACATGTACCCCATGCTCATAAACAATGTATCCCAAGTATTGGACCTCATTCATGCCAAAGGATCATTTTTCCAAGTTTCCATATAGTTTGTGTTGCCGCAGAGTGCTAAAAAATTGTTGAATATGTTGCATGTTCTCCTCCCAAGTTCTGTTGAAGATGAGGATATCATCTAGATATACCACCACAAAATATTTGGTGAAGGGTATCAATACATCATCCATCAACATTATGAAAGTGGTTGGTTCATTTGTTAAGCTAAAGAGCATGACCAGCCATTCGAAGAGACCTTATTTAGATTTAAAAGTGGTCTTCCATACATCAGTCAGTTCAATGGGAACCTGGTGGTAGCCATAATTTAGGTCAAACTTATTGAAGAAGTTTTCCCCCTTGATTTGGTCAAGAAGGTCATCAATTTGTGTAATTGGGTATCGGTTCCTGACTGTGATTTTGTATAATGCTTTGTAATCAATGCATAGCCGTCAGGTCCCATCTTTCTTTTGCACCAGTACAATCAGGCTTGTGTAAGGGAAGGAGATAGGTATGATGTGCCCCTTTTGAAGCAACTCTTGGATATGACGCTTGATTTCATCATTTTCCCTCAGCGAGCGACCATACACTAGTCCATTAGAAAAAGGTGCATTGGGGGTTAGATGAATTGGATGCTTGACTTGGCAATGCATCGGTACCCCAGTGGGTGAAAAGAAGATGTCTTTGTACTCTTCCACGATCACATCCATTTACTTATGTTGCAAAGAGAGGATCTATGGAGAGGCCACTGATGTGGAGGTTACCTTATGTTTGTTGTGAGCATGAATCACAAAGAAGATGAACTTCTTGGTCTGTGAAATGACCTTATTGCATTGCTTAATAGAGATTAAAGAAATAGAGGTAGGTGGCTCTACCTCTGGTATCCTGTACAATTGTCTACCCAAAGTAATAATAACACTATGGGGTCAAGACTCATACACAGCATGTCGCTTCCACAAATATGGTTGTCCTAAAATAACATCAAAAACTTTAAGGGGATCAATATCAAAAAATACCTCGTCTTTGAAGGGCTTGATGTCGTAGGGAAGATGAAAATGTTGGTCAATGAAAAGATCTCTTCCTTCGTGAATCCATCTGATGGTGTAGGGTTGTGGGTGTGGTTTCATCCGAAGGTCATGTCACTTGACGACCTCTACTGAGATTAGGTTCTTCTGACTAACGTTATCGACAATGAAATGAATCAGAGCCCCCTTCACCCACATATGTGAGTGAAAGAGGTGTTCCCCTTCCTCTGGTTATTTTGGTTCACTTGGTTGGACTTTGGTGGTAGCAAAAGTGGCATTGGGTTCAACATCGATAATTTGTTTCCCTCCTTCTAGATTTGATTCGAAGTCAAAATTTTCCTCTGACTCAGAAGCTTTCATCTTGGCCACCAGTGACTTCTTTAAGCGACATTCTTTAGTGTTGTGCCAAGGAATTTTATGGTATTCACACCACTTTCCTATGTCCTTCAAATTCTCATTACCCTTTTTTTTGTGTCTTGGACTGGTTGTCCTGAGAGTGGCCATCTTTGCTCTATCCCTTGTTTTGTGGGTTGGGATCATCTTTGCCCTGCTTCGGTTGTGAGTATTTTGCACATCCAAACTCTCACCTCTTTTGCTTGAATTCCAGCTCGATCTTGACAGCATATCTATAAGCCACACCTAATGATGCAATGTCCAGAAACTCCATTTATGGTTGAAGGTATCTTTGCAGACAGCTATGGTATTTGAGCATCATATGTCGTTCAGAGTATTTGATACCCAATTTGGTGCATAGGGTATGGAAATATTGGATAAATATGGTATTGTATGGTCCCTTTCTTAACGCAACGTGGTCCATCTTGTGTATTGGTCCTCGTAGGTTCCAACAGGGTAGTATTTCTCTTTTATGGCATCCCTGAAGGAATCCCATGTGGGGGTGACCAAAAATATTGTAGATTCCTCTATGGCCCTTTTCTCAGAGTAAGTATCCCACCAATATTTAACATGGGGGACAGCCTTGAGGAGTGAAAAAGTAATATTTTCCCTGTCGAAAAAATTTTGGACCGAAAAATACTCTTCAAG
>JZKD02S1982949.1:15256-27602 GCA_000966675.3 Picea glauca
TTTCTTCAAGGGTTGACATCAATGACAACCAACCCAATTAATCAATAGGATCATGGTGCTCTATATAATTGTTAGAGATCACTCTTCTAGTATCCATATTTTTACTTTCAACTTTCCTTGCCACATTGAAATCATGGACTAGGGATTTAGGCTCGAAGAGATGCACCTCATGTTGAATTTTCTCCTTTAGAGTGCCCATAAAGAGATCTAAAAAATTATCCTTTGGAATGTTATTTACCTCGAGACTTGGTTTTTGGAATTGTTGAATGTGCACTGTAATGGGAACTCTTTGTCAAAGATTTATCAATTGACTAAAGAATGTATTGCTCTTAATATCCCCATAATGTGCTATTAATTCATCCGTAAAAATGGACCAGGAGATCATAGAATCCTTTTCTCTCTCACAAATCCATTAATACTAGAAAAATTGATTATTTTCTAAATACAAGGATGGAAGACTTACATTTCGTAAGGTTGGCACTTGATGTAGATCAAAGAATTTATCCATCTAGAATATCCATGTTATAGGATCGTTACCATCAAAATTCGTCATATCAACCTTGGGAATTAAGTAGTTCCTTAATGCCGAGTGGAACCCCTGATGATGCATATATGGAGGTGATAAATAATCATGATTTTGGGGATCAATATTTATTGCTTCACATTTTACATGATTTCCTTGAGTCCTAATATCTCCTTGATGGAATCTTCATCTAGGGTATGTAACAAGGTGGTTGACATGGAATTTTTCAATTCTTCCATATTGTTTTCCATTTTCCCCTATTTTCATCCATCTTCTTTCACATTATTTTCCATATGTTCCATATTATCATTCACATTATGTTCCATTTATTTTTGTACATTTATCAAATCATAATTTTTCATTGACCTATCATTCAATTCATTAATTTGATTATCCAAATTGGATAGTTGGTTCTATATCTCTTCATTTTATTCATGAGTCCTAGTTGAGATTTCTGGAGGTTTGATGGGAGAAGTAAATTTTGGAGCACCCTTTTCCGAGTGGGACAAAAATGATAATACTCATTTTTTTTTCTCTTTATCACAAATTTGGAATCACCAAAAACAAATGTTTCAATTAAAAGTTAAGACAATTGTAAGTTGTATACCTTTAAAACCCTAATTTTGAGATTGTCTTGTTGGATGACCTTTTTCCTGATGTATCTTTGAAATTTTGGCACTTCCAAGTATGAAATTTCTTCTTTTAGTACTTTGATATGTCTTCTCTACAATTCCATGGATTTGACCAAAATTTAATGTGTCAAGTGAGAGTTATGGTAACCTTCCCAAAAATTGTTGATTATTATCCCTTTCCAGATAACAAACTTGTATGGAATGCCATGTGTCTAATATTTCAAATATGATTCTAAAATTTGTACCTAAAATAGTTTGGTCTATCTTCTTTCCAAAGGAAAGGGTGGCACTCAATTTGGACTTACCAAGATTCAGATATGTCACTTCTACCAATAACAACTAATTGAGACTAGATTTAGGACTAATCGAATAACCCTAATTTCCACAACCTATATATCAAAAAGTAAACTAACACAAAACCTGAAATTTTTACCACACATACTTCTCCATGTATCCTCAGGATCCTAAAAATTTCACTATTTGAAACCTTTCCAAAAAGACATTACAATAAAAATTCTAAGATGACTTGTTTGAAACTTATTCCGGGACTAGTCCCAAACCCTAACTTCCACAGGATATATCTTTAAAAGTATAATGAAAAAATACGTAATTTTTTTTCCAAACATAATTTGGTATGTATTCTCAGTATCCTAGAAATTTCATATTCTGAAACTTCTCTGAAAATAAGTTATAACAAAAATTCCAAGATGGTCGATTTTAGGATAATTTTAGGACTAGAAAAAAACTCTAACTTCCACAGACTATATCTTAGAAATTAAAACGATCTAGAGCTTGAAATTTTAACCATAAGTACTTCACTATGTCTCATTGTGATTTTAAAAATTCAACAATTGAAAACTTTGTAGAAATTGTTTTTTAGTGAAAATTCCAAGATGGCTCGTTGAGGGAGCAGAACCCTGGGATCATAAGCTCAGATACCAAATGTTATGCATCAAATGACCAAAATATCATAAGGAGAGAGAGAGAGAGAGAGAGAGAGAGAGAGATCTATGCCTTGATAAAGAGATAATAATGAACATGAATCCTTTTCAAGGGGGAAATCTTCTTTTACAATAGAACAAATGTACAAAATTAGATGATCCTAAACTAGGTCTCCTTGGTATGTATATATGATATTAAGGGTTCAATTACAATTAAAATGTCTAGCTGACAATACTATTATAACAATAGAAATAAAATAACTCAATATATAGGGAATTATTCTTAACATGGGGATTTTTTTAGAGAATTACATCTACTGGAGGTTCATGAGACTCAGATGACAATGCATCCTCGTCAAAATTGACATCTTTTCTCACAACTACATTCTGTTGAGATGTAATGTAGACTCTATAAGATTTAGAGGTCTCATTGTAACCCACAAAAATCATCTTCAAACCAGAAGGTTTCATGCTAGTCCCTTTCAAATTAAAAATATGAATATAGACAATGTTATCACACAATTGGTACTTGTCCAAGCCCAATACAAGTAAATCAAATAATCCTAACTACAAGATAACCCACCATTGTCACCTTAGTAGGAAATCACCACATTCTGTGGATGGATGAGGTCCATCCTAGGGGAGGCGTCCTCAACAACCTCAAAGGATCATATAGGAAGGATGTATCCAATTTTGGAGGTCCCTCTCACCGATTACCTATGTCAAAAGGTCTATATCTGTGAAATTCAGGCAAAGGAAGAAATTTCGATACCTGCTTGGGACACGAACAATTCCAACATATATGCAGTGATTTCTAAGTACCAATATGATAATATCACCTCAACTGATATTAGATAAATTAAATATGTGGTGGATGATGTAAAATTGCAGCTAGATGATGGTTTACAACAACAATTAGTATTTTGTAACAACCACAATCAATATAGATCATAATTGTATGAAAAGACAGTTAAAAATCACCATTTAGTCAATAGATACATTATCAATTATTCCAAGCAATTTCTGAGTAAGTTAGACAATTTTTAGGCTGGTGTATGCAACAAATTACAACATTTAGTATGGATATAGAAAATATTTGCAACAACGACAAATTAGTTAGTGAATTGGGATAAACTAGGGTTAGAAAAAGTTAGTAAAAGCTTTAGAAAACAGAGTTTGAGTGTTTGTTTGATCAAATTCCTTCACAAGAGCAATGATACTAGTGCCTTTTGGGATATGGAGTCAATTACAACAACAATAAGCAATTGGTGAAATAATGATAATAATGTCTGGGAAAAATGAGTTTGAAATCTAAGGTGCTAGTACCTTAGGGCCTTAGATTTCAAGAAGAAATTGCTAGAGTGAACATAGTCTTGGGCTCTAACAATCCTTGCTTCCCTTCTTAGATCCTTTAATGATATTATTACAATCTTCTAGAATCAACTCCTAAAGTGCTATCACTTTATGGATTTAAGAGTTTACCCTAGACAACATTTCTTAAAAAATCAATGGATGAAATATACTAGAGAGAGGAAGAAACACATTATGTTCCTCTCCTAGGGTTTACACAAGTAATATAGCTTAAATATGAACAAGCAAAACATACCATACACATTCAACACATGAAGGAAATTACAGATTTTACTTACTTCACCAAGTATAAACCAAGTAAGAACCCTAGTTGCATAAATTACCAAGAAACATCCAAAAAGTGTCCTCCAAGAACTAACACATAAGTAAAAGAGCCAATGTTGCTAATAGGGAAAAAATTGCAGACCTAATCCTCTTGTGAGAGGAAGAGTTGTGATAAAAATGAAATGTCAAAAGGCTTATTTATATGGAACTTATTAACCTAATTTGTCCACTTTAATTGTCAACACAAAATTATAAGAGGACTGAACCCCTCAATCATCCTTTAATTTTACAAAATTAATTTATTTTGCATAAAGTAAAATTCTAAAGGGTGACATCATCCCTCTTTAGGGTGATGTTGAGCTACAAGAAGGTGAAGTTGAGGCTTCTTAGTGGAAGGTTGGGCCTCCAAAGACAAATAACCATGCCACACATGCCAAAGTAACACATCATATCCCTCTTCCACTAAGGTGTTACCATCAAACCCTAGTCCTGTCCATGGTAACGTCATGGGCTAGGTGGGTGACGTCCAAACCTCCAAAGGCTAGCATTCAAGTGGGAAGATCTGGGAACTAGTCTCCTAGCCATGCCAAAGTGCCTCAATATGCAATGACATCCTCCTTCAAGTTATGATTGATCATCACAAGGTTGCGCCAGACGTGGGGTCTAACATCCATCCTTGGGCTCCAAATACCTCATGAAGGTCTGAACACAATCATCTCCTCATGGATGCCTATCCACCAAGCAAGGTCCTGAAAGGACAAAGATATGTTCCCTCCAAGGTTCCATAAGTCACAAGAATCATGAAAAGTAAGCCACATATAATAATGGAACCACCCAAACATGTGAAACTAACCCCCCTCTTCAAACTAAATAAATGCTCAAAGACCTTATACAATTTGTCAAATTTAGGTGTGGGAGGGGTGTCAAGGCATCCTACTTGGTGAGTTAATCCCCAAGTCAAAGGTGTTTCCTAAGGGAAACCTATCTAATTCATGTGTGAGTATGAGGTGGAGTGCAATAATACTTATGGGTATGGGGTTTCATGACATACAAGAGCTCATATTATCTCATTTATGGGTGCCTTTGTTGAGGGATAGCCACATACTTTTGCTCTTTTTTTTTAAAGCATATTTTTCCAATCCCTTTATTATCCATTTATTTTTCATTTGTTTCCAATTTGAAGACAATAAGGGGCACTAAAATGAAATACATATCCCACATACGCTCTACTTTGGTTTGCATAATTTTCCAAGTTGAAGATAATAAGGGGCACTAAAGGAAATGCATAGCCCACATATGCTCTACCTTGGTTGCATTATTGATTATTTATTTATTTATTTTATGGGTCCCTCATTTTTTGAGAAACGTTTCATTGTTCTCAGGATGCCAAGGCGAGATTTTAATGCATGATGTTTTTGTTAGGGAACCTTTGAGCCTAATGGCCCCTTCTTCCCATGAAATGAGGTACATTCCCTTCTTGAGTCAATAAGCCCAAAAACCCAAAATATGAGGAGATGAAATGGAATAAGTATGGAAAGTGATAAGTATGATTGGGAATGGTAAGATGAATCTTCAAGGAACCCCCCATTAGCACCACATTCTTGAGGGTGACCAACTTACTAGGACATGATGACACCCACCAAGGTTAAATAAGGAAAAGGGTATAATTTCCAAGCAACCATTATGTAATTGAGAAAGGAGTTTTTTCAACACATTCAAATGATTCAATTATTAAAGTGGCACTTACCATAAAACCAAAATTATTACCTCATGAAGCAAAACCTGTTGTCCTCTAGTGCAAGGCCGGTGTGATGGATGCTACTCTACTGTTGTTGATGACCGATGGTGCAAGTAAATATAGGAGGGGCCTTGTGGGGCTCTGCTAGTCAACCTGGCTCTCGAAAATCCATGTCTACTACATGTGGGCCTCAAGACATGATCTCCTTAGTTACCCCTATGTTGGGGGGGTTTTAGCATCAGAATCCTACTTGGGGACATGTGATCATCATAGAGCACATGAGAACCTCAACATCTCTGGTATGACCCATGCCTACACACTCAAGTAAAATAGTCAGAGCATCAGGGGTGGTGCTATCACTCCTTATTCTTATGAAAAATTGCTAACTATCAAAATTTCAAAGAAAACATTGAAAACAAAATTTTCCAATATATTTATTCTAACATATCAATATGATCATCTAAAACATATGAATATGACATAGCAATGATGAAAGATGCAAGAAGAGAATATGTAAATGATAAGCATGTATGCAATTTCAATCAAGATGCAATCTATGCTATCATGATATGCAAGTTGCAACATGTATATAATGCAATGCAAGATGAAAATTCCTACCCTAACCTACCGACCCTACTCTATGTCAGGATCATTGCTAGGTGTAATCATATAGCTAGTAAAACCATTCTAGCATTGCATTACAACACCTACCCCTATGCTTCATTGTAAACCATAACAAGAAAAAGTCAAGAATAGAAATAACATGAGTTATAGCATGAATCATATCATAACCAATTATAAACTCTAACCCATGGAGGTGGGAGGGAGGGAAAAAATCATGTGATGAGGCATCACCAAAACGATGCCCCATACATCCTAAGAAAAGGCCAAGAAAATCAGATGAAGGAAAATCCTCATCCTTAGCTACAAGGCTATCACCAGAAGGTTGAGAAGAGGGGATGAGAAGGAACCTACATAAAGTTCCATGGTTTTTTATGGGAAAAGAGGTCACAAGGTAAGGGATGAAACTGGGCCTAGAGAAAAGAATTTTCTCCCAACCAAAGGATTGTTGATTTTGTGTATGAAACTGAAAAGAACCACAACAAGCCAAAGGTTTAAAGAAACTCCATCTTATAGGCAGGTGACCATCATGAAATGAAACCCAAACCTTATTTGTAGTAGAAATACAAGATGGAAGTAGAGGGGGTTGGAAATTATTATCACAAAAATCCTGCTCTAGGAAAACCATGTCCTCACCCTCGTCAAAATTAAAGCATAATGATGGTTGAAAATTCTCTTCATAGAATAAATCCAAGTTCTCAAAAGAATAAATACAAAAATCCTTAGGGAATGACATAAAATCATCATGATAATGTTGCAAAAGGTCATCCCTATGTGGTTGGAGAAAATTCACAATCATGTCATATTCCCATTTCCAAACGTTTGAATCAGTAGTAATCACACATGGTTGTGGTAAAGGAAATAATTAAAAATGACCTTCAACATCGTAAATGGTATCTTCATCATGACACATTGTTAGGAAATGTGGAACACTTCCATGTAAACCAAACAAAAGATAGGAAGAAATATTTAATCAAGAAAGTAAATGACACAACAAACATACGATACACAAAGATTTTACCCTGGAAACCTAAATAAGGAAAACCAACATTCATTGAGCATTCTTCTCTCTTATTGTCTTATTCATTCAAAATAAAAGGTTACATGTCTAACCTTGGTCCACACCTAAGACACAATTGACATCATACCCTCTTGCTTCCTCAAGAACAACCTTGCAACCAATTCGACTTACATCTACATGACCAACAACCTCTACGATTTCATGTATTAGCTATTACAACACACCTTCTTTATAGGATTTATAATAGGAAAAACCCTAAAGAAAATGCACCCACAAATGGTTACATATTCACGCAGATCATTGAATACAAATACCATGAATCTCAGGATTTTGTTACAATCAACTACCAAGTCGGATTACTAGTCTACTACTAGTCGACCTTCATTTGATTGCCACTCACCCGCCTATCGACCTCTTGTCGGTTGACCTCTTCGACTTTATGCTGATGTATTTACCACGTTTAACCACCTTGAACTTCAAATTTGAAGTTACCCAGTCGAACCACCTCGACCTTCAAATTTGAATTTACCCGGTCAAACCACCTCGACCTTCGACTTGCTGTCGATCCACCTCGACTTCGACTGTTAGTCGATCCACCTCGACTAGAATTTCAGTACAAAGAATATAATAACCCAACACTTTCCCACTTATTGTTTTCTTTTCTAAAATCAAGAGACCTCTGAACTCTCGTTCACAGACCCAGGGCAACAATGCCCTTTACCTCTTTGCACCAAGAGAACTTCATAGCACTCACAAGCTTGGTCAAAGAGTCTGCTATGTTTTCCAACATGTCTAATTTATCTAGTTGCACGTTGTTGGTTTCCACCATGTCTCTCATGAAATGGTATTGTAGTTCAATGTGCTTAGTCTTAGAATGATAAGCTGGGTTCTTTGCCAGAAATATTGGGCTTTGGCTGTGACAATTTATCTTCATAGCTCTATGCTCAAACCTGATTCCTAAACACAACCTTTGCAACCATACTACTTCTTTGCATCCATGAATGGCTACCATGTATTCAACTTATATTGTTGATAGGGATATGACCACCTATCGCTTACTCATATAGCTGATTGCTCCACCAAACATTTTGAACACATATCCACTAGTCGACCTCTGTCGATCTAGATCTCTAGACCAATCATCGTCGACAAAGCCATGTACATTTAATTCATTGTCACCTCCAGGTTTTCCTTGATAGAATTTAACATAATATTTTGTGCCACACAAATACTTGAATACTCTCTTGATAGTTGTCCAGTGCTCCTTCCTAGGTGTTGACATGTATCTACTTAACACTCCCACTGCATGGGCAATGTCTGGCATACATTAGAATAAGAACAACACTTGCATAGGCAACACATGCCATCTCCTCTATTTACTCCTGTGTCCTTGGACATTGTTCAAGAGTTAGCCTTGCTCCCATAGGAATTGGTACCTTCACAGGTTTGCAATCCTGCATGTTGAAATGTTTCAGATAGTTTCAATATACTTCGTCTGCTTCAACCAAAAATTTCTAACTACTCTCTCTCTCTTAATCTCCATTCCCGAAATGAAGTTCACTGCACTGAGATCCTTCATGTCGAACTTGGAGGATAAATTCTTCTGTTGACGGGCGAAATCAACCATCCGTCAACTGAGAGAGTGGAACCGGTCCGAGGTTGTCTAATAATCCAAGTTGTTTGGGATGAACCATCGTGACGGGTTTAGCGGCTCCGTTAGCCGATCTAAGGTCCTAAGAAAACAAAAAAAAGAAAACTAATCTACAATAACTAATATAAAAAATAAATAAAACAAACTAATAAACTAATCTAACTAAAACTAACTATTAAACAAACTAAACTAAAACTAATTATTAAAACAAACTAAACTAAAACTAATTATTAAAACAAACTAAACTAATCTAACTATTCTATATATATACAATCTACTAACTACTACTATACTAACTCTAACTAATTAACTATCTAACTACTAACTGAAATATAACTTATTCACAAAATGTACAATATCCACAATTTACATATTTAAATAAAACCTGGAAAACTCACTTATATTCTGCCCTAAGACAGAGAAAGATATTTTTGTTGATTTTATAATTTTATGAACAGAAATAAAACAAAAAAGAAGCTAACTAAACTAAACCACTAATATACTAATTCTAACTACACATCTAAACTACAAATATATCTAACTAAAATACTAATAGTATACTAAAGAAATTAACAAAAATAAATCAAAACTGACCTGGAGAAACGCTCCAGATTTTTCTTATATACGATGGCTGTCTTAGCTGATCGGAGGGAGGAAACCCACACCGAATTATCCAGGAGCTTCTCGTAAACGAGAGCTGCAATTCTATTCAAGTTTGATTACAAGACAAACAAGACATAAAAATCACAACAATCATATGATTTATAAATCTCCATAGTTAGATAAACCCGTATGCAAAGAATTATACAAAATAATTCAATTGATGAAGAAGAGAAATMTGTCATTCATTAACTGAATAGAGTAATTGTTGTATTTTTAAGTATTGAAAGAAATCAGACATGAATCATATTAATTAAATCAAATCATTTCGCAAAAGACTATGATAGCTAAAGTAGTCTATAATCAATTGCTAATGACATGCATAAACTTGAAACATAAGATTGATATTATGAAAGCGAAAGCTGTAGCAGAACATCAACTTCTGTCTCAGTTTATATTAGAAATCCATAGCCTGGTTCTCCCACAAGTGAGGATGATCCTTATTACAAAAATAATAAGTATTTAAAGGTTTTCCANTACACATCTAAACTACAAATATATCT
The DNA here is from genome assembly GCA_000966675.3 of Picea glauca. Classification (NCBI taxonomy): domain Eukaryota; kingdom Viridiplantae; phylum Streptophyta; class Pinopsida; order Pinales; family Pinaceae; genus Picea; species Picea glauca. The sequence continues at coordinate 25,182 of JZKD02S1982949.1, forward strand.
AACTAAAATACTAATAGTATACTAAAGAAATTAACGAAAATAAATCAAAATTGACCTGGAGAAACACTCCATATTTTTCCTGTATACGATGGTTGTCTTAGCTGATCGGAGGGAGGAAACCCGCACCAAATTATCCAGGAGATTCTCATAAACGATAGCTGCAGTGCTCTTCAAGTTTGATTACAGGACAAACAAGACATAAAAATCACAACAATCATATGATTTATAAATCTCCACAGTTAGATAAACCCGTATGCAATGACTTACACAAAATAATTCAATTGATGAAGAAGAGAAATCTGTCATTCATTATATGAATAGAGTAATTGTTGTATTTTTTAGTATTGAAAGAAATCAGACATGAATCATATTAATTAAATCACATCATTTTGCAAAAGACTATGATAGCTAAATTAGTCTATAATCAATTGCTAATGACATGCATAAACTTGAAACATAAGATTGATATTATGAAAGCGAAAGCTGTAGTAGAACATCAACTTCTATCTCAGTTTATATTAGAAATCCATAGCCTGGTTCTCCCACAAGTGAGGATGATCCTTATTACAAAAATAATAAGAATTTAAAGGTTTTCCACAGGGTAAAACCTCCCTGTGGAAGTTATCAAAATTGTTTACATAAAATTTGGGTAGATATCCCAAATTTAACTAAACTAGGAACCTAAAATAAAACTAAAACACACAAATATTCCCCTAGCCTGTCCAGCATGTCCCATGAAATTCGAATTTACCTGAAAAGGGTAAAAAATGGACAAGTTAGAAGGATCGTTTATTAATAAAATAATAAAAATCTAATTCTATAGACTAACTACAGAATCTCACGATTTTGTAGCTGGTCTAAATAAGACACAGAATCAGCATTGAAATCGATTGATTTTTTTTTTAAAGAATTAAATTCAATTAACATCCAATAGCTATTTGAAAATGAATCATTCAATTTGAAATTGTTATACCATTCAAAATCAATCAAATGACTACAAAAATACTCGTACTCTGTTTCTTTTGTTACCACAAAATCGAACAAACAGAATCATAATCAACAGTTGTGAAATCGTTCGATATCAATTTGAAACTGATATAATCAAAACAAATCTTAGGCAATTGTTATGCTTCCTTATCAAYAGGAGATATGATCGAATCCAAACAAGATCATTTTCAAATCRTTATAACTGTATTGTCATAGCAAACGATTCATGCCATGAGTGGATTGACTCAAACTGGCGCGAAAATCAACCCAAATAAAATCATAACAGAATCAATTAATTGGTAACAGAATTCGTAAGGATTATCCGATCGTTTGTTATTGCAAATTGGGAAAACAAGATCGATTGACTTTGATAAAAAATCGTTCCATTCAAACGAATTATAACCGGATTTGATAGAGATAACCTAGGTCGACCAATTCATTTCACAAATCAAACAGAGTAGCAAAAATACGAATCCAACTCATAAAACCATCTTGCCAACTCAAGATATGGGATAATCCAATCAGAATAAGAGCGAATCAAACAGTTGAGGTTTTAACATAGTTATTATGAATCAAAACCATTCCACGATTTGGGCGCATTTGCACAGGCTTAAATGAGAGCATTGTTTTCATATGAAACAAAATAGTTCTTTCTGAATTGAAACCGAACAGAGTTGTATTCCTATTTTTAGAATATTACATGACACAACATATTAAAAGATCATAACAACCAAACTTATTGAAATCGTTTGTCAATCACAGCATACGAACCATAACGAACTCAACTCCAAACATGATCATATTCTAAATTGAGCGTGAAAAACTTCCTGTTCAAAGTAGATACAAAACGAATTCAATTGAAAGCAAACCATCAATTTCGTTAACTCAATCAGACAAACAAACAAGTCAAATCCAAACAAAGACCATTCAAATTCGATAAAAATCTATCAATGCCTAAATTGGGAATGATCAAATCATGTATCCAAAATGAAATTCCATTTATTTTTAGCAAAGTGAAACAATGTACAGGATGAACACCGAATGAGAGACAAAGCTATTTGAAAATAGAATTCAAATCATTATATTAACCTTGATCATTCATACAACTAGAAAAATTTCGAAAATCATACCTGTATGACGAGCATAAGGCTTGATCACAACAATTTGGAGTTGATAATGGCTGTGGCCGATTCAACATTCTTGAAAATGATGGAACCAATGGTTCTCTGCTTTGTATCAATTGCTTGGAGTTTGTCTCTTTGGCTGGTCAACACTGCAACTTGACTTTCCAGCGATTGAATTTTCGATTGGAGTAGGGGAACGTTGATGTAGTATCATTCCAACCACAAATCAAATTGGTCATAGGAAGGCTGTGTGGGATTCGAAAGTGCAGGTGAGGGTTTGATTACATTGCCAAGGGTTTCATTAGGCAGT
>JZKD02S1982949.1:27612-56806 GCA_000966675.3 Picea glauca
ATTTTTTAAACCTCTCAAGATGCCTCCTATCCTAAATGCTTACCCTCTTATGTTCTTTGATTACCTTCCCGTGTTTAAAGGAGACCATCATATTAGAACTAAAAATCACATGGAGTCTTTTGAGGAATTTGTTGATAATTTCAAAATCATGCATGAGGATATTATTTTGAAGTTATTTTCCAAATATTTGGTCGGGGATGCTTCTTTATGGTTTAGAAATATGAAGGCTTGTTCTATTTGTTCATGGACTGATTTTCATTGTGTATTCTTGAGATATTGGGGTGAAAACAAATCTATTGATCAATATTTGATCGAACTTAATAATATGAGAAGAGGGAAGAAAGAAGCCCTTGCTACATTCAACAAGAGGTTTCACAGTTTTTATTACAATATGCTTTTGGAGATCCGACCTTCTGAAACTGCTACCATGGTATATTATACGCTATCTCAACATCATGATTTTTCCCTTTATCTCAAACAGAGGAAATACTCATCCCTTGAACAAATGTTTACTAATGTTGAGGAGATCGAGGAGAATTTTCGAGCTTGTGGGAGGCTGCCAAAGTAGTTTTGGGATGAAAGTTTTGAAAAAAGTAAATCTTATGAGAAGCACGAATCAGATTTGGATGCATATCAATTGGAAGAAGGATATGGGCAGGAGGATGATTATGAACAAAATCCATATTTGGAATAACTTTCTGCATCATTTTCATATTTCAATTCTTTCTTAGATCTTGAAATTGATAAATATGATTTTTCTACTAATGAGAATTCAAATTTATATGCACATAAATTATACTAGAAAGGTGAATTTACAAATACAGTTAACTATTTTTCTAGTTATGAGCCAAGAGTTGATTGTATTTATAAGGATGATCACGAGGGTAATTTTTCAAAGGATAATTTGCTTTATGGAAGGTTTTCAATTGATCATAGTAGGAACCATTTTAATCCTACTATTGAAGTGTCACATGATTATTTTGTTAAGGAAACAACTGCTGCTCCAAAGCGCCTAACTGTTCATACTAGAAACCAACAGTCTTTGTTTGTTTATGATGATCTCCAGGATTATATGTTTTCAATTTTTGATCAGGGATTTGTACTGCATGATCAAAGAAATTTTGTTGCTCCTGATCATCATGGGAAAGGGTTGTTTTTATTGAAGGAACAAGGAGGTCACCTTTTTCTCAGTAAAAGAGAATTCATGTAGTGGAAGTCATCTCATCCGGGTCAACAAGTTTGTGATCTTGGTTTTGAAGACCCAATAGCACTAATGTTGGAGTCTTATTTTTTAAATTCTTTGAAGATTTCATATTTCATGATATCATTGGCATTTGAAGGTGAGTATGGTTTTCCAAAGAATTTATGGATACTGTTATATCTCTGCTGTTATCCATTAATCAATTGTAGACATGTGATTCTATCAGTTGTGAAGCTACTTTCATGGATGCTATGGAAATTTTCTTTTACTTGAGAAAATTGGAGAGTTGGTTAGAGTAGAGTAGTGTAGGATGAATAAGCTCTCTTTTCGAGCAATTGGTTTTCTTCAGTTTATACAGTATGGGCCGACTACAATATGTAGCATTATATTTTGTTTTTAGCAGTGTGTTTTTAGAATTTGAATAAGTTGCAAAGGTTCGAAAGGTGGTGAATGACTCCATAGCCCAATGGATAAGGAACACGTCTCCTTGTTCTTGGCAGCTCACAGGGAGCATACCATCCATTGTGGAGCCCATGTTAGCACTCTTTTTGTCTTGAGAAATTTCAAGGAAACAATTTTGCTACAAGAACTTCCGGTAATGCCTTCATCAATTTTTGGGTTTTTATTTATTTTTATTAATAAATTTGGGTAAAATAATATTGGGCCCACATGCCCAATCTCCAATTAGTCCACAAGTTGTCAAAGCTAAGAGCCAAACCACCAAGGGGATAATCCCACAAGAATGAAAACTTGTTCTCAATCCCAACATACTATAATAAATAGTTTGTATTTTCTCACCGAAGCAGCTTCCTCTATTTTTTATGGAGATCTGATAGTTTGAGAACTTCACCTCTTATATAAATATTAAAAACTGTGATTTATGATGATGGAGTATGGAATAAACTTTTTATTTCTCATTTATAAGGTATAGTGCTTATTTTTTTAATGGTCAACTGCAGATTGGGTGAATAAAGGCATCGAAAATGTTCAAAATTGGGTTTTTGTATGTCTCTACAGGAAGTTCCCGCAACTCTCCACACAGAAAACAAGGGATTTTCTGGAAATGACTGTTTTTGAAGTCAATTTAAAAATCAGAATCTGACCATATTGAGAGGTATTTTGAAAAACTGAAAGAGGTTTTTATCAATAACAAGATCATATAAAAACAACTCCCTCAGTTTTCACACAAGTGTCATGGTTTTGGATATACAAGCAAATATTTACAGCTCATTTTTCAGATTTGAAAATACAAGAATTTTCCTATTTTAGTCATCTTCTTTGGGCACATATTACGAGGTGATGGAAAGGTATTTTAAAAAACTGAAATATGTTTTTATAAAGAACAATATAATGTACAAAAAAGTCCCTCAGTGTTTACACATGTTTCATTGTTTGGGAGATATAAGCAAAGATTTACAACTCATTTTTCAGAGTTGAAAATACAGGAATTTTCCTGTTTTAATCATCTTCTTAGGGCACATATTACGAGGCAATGGAAAGGTATTTTGAAAAAATGAAAGAGGTTTTTCTCAAGAACAAGATCATATATAGAAACATCCCTCATTTTTTACACAAGTGTCATGGTTTGGGATATACAAGCAGATCTTTACAACTCATTTTTAAGAAATTCACCATATGCTGTGAAATGGGACAATTAGCCCTTAGTTAGATTCCACATGTGCCAAGATGAGGTGTCAAGTCAAGAAGACACATCGATGTTCAAGGAGAACATTTTTTTCTAAATATCCTCAAATATTTGATTTGATTTGAATGTATTTAATGCTTTAAATGTCAAACCCTAGATTTTAGGTATGGGATTCTAGATTGTTTGTAATCTTGTTAATATGACTAAGTGAAAATTCCACCCTAGGAGGTGTCATCTATGTCTATTTTGAGTAGATCAGATCCAAGCTTTGAGGATCTAGTTGTTATCTCATATATCTATAAATCTCATGAAAAATCATATGTAAAAGGGGGGGGAGGATTCGGTCCTAGGTACTGAGAGAGAGATGAGGTTGAATTTGTCAGATTGGGGCTTCCTGTTATATATTTCATCCTTGTATCAATACTTCTATGTAAATATATCAACAAACAATAAAGTGTATGGTCAATTTGTTCTCTTATTTATGTGTAAATCATTTTCTTTTTCTTCTACTGGAATATGCTATGCTACTATAGGATATATGTATGCATTTTCTGTGCTAAGAGGGCTACAATGTAGGGAATGTTGTAGTCTTTTCCACCGACTTATTCGAGTCTTTAATTCTTATTTAGAATAGTTTTTGAATACTGAGTTATTCATCCACTGTTAGATATATTAAAGATTAGGGTGCTCTTTAATGGTGTTACAATTTTGTTTCTCACACTATCTCTTTCCACTTCTCTATAACATTATAATTGATCTAAGCTCTATTAGCCTGGCCTGATTCCCATAGAATGTTGAGACATGGTTTTTTTTTTTAATGGAATCCATGCCTAATTTCTAACTACTGACTTCCATTCATCTCTCTGTCTTCGTTTTGATCCTACCAGTTTCAAACATCTTAAAATCTAAATCCTTATTGAGCATTTTTGAAGCAAGGTGTGCTAGGCTTGACTCAATTGCAGTATTGAGTTGATTTCTAGCACTAATAGAGTCAACACGCCCTAGTAACTTGTATAGGGTTCCAATCCAAACTCATTTCATTAATACCATCACACTTCTAACCATCTTTCACAAATCCTTTTGAAATAGAGTGTGCACCTCTACATCACTCATCTTGCTGAAAGATATCAAGTTTCTTTCCAAACCTGGAATGTGTAGCACACCTAGAATGGTTCTACTCCTTCCATCCTATAGTATCATTCAAAATCTTCCTCGTCTAACAATTTTGGTTATCGAGTCATCCCTCAAGAACACGTCTCCTCCTTCATATTGTTCATATTCGCAGAACCATTCTCTATGTGGTGTCATATGATATGATTCTCTTGATATGATCAACCAAACCTCTTGATCCAACTATGTACTAGTCGACACTAGGTACACATTTCCTCACTTATTTGGAGTCGTCTTTCTCTCATTCAACTGATTCTTGTCGAATCCTGTACTAACTTCCATTGCCTTCGAATTGTAGCCCCTTTTGTAATTCCCAATTTTACTGCATTTCCATCATCTTCTCGTCGATTGAACAAGGGATATAGATCTACCCTTTGACTTAGAATTTCTACTGGGTAAGTTTTCTTTATCTTTTTCAACCATTTGACCTGTCACCATTAAATAATCTTTGGTCTATCCTTCCATGTTATTCCTTCTTATTTCTTCTGACAATAGATATGCAACCATGTATTCTAGCAATAATTTGGTTGTATTACTCCCTATAGACATGACTAAGATATCCCAAGAGCTTGGAAAAGAACATAATAGGCTAATACATTTCTCCTCCTCAGTGATTTTAATATCCACATAAGATAAATGTCTTATAATGGTATCAAACACATTTAAATGCTCAGTCACTGAATTTCCCTCACTCATCCTTAGAAGATACAATTTATTTATGAGAAACAAATTATTTACCATGCATTTCGACTGGCACAATCCCCCAACTTGTCCCACAGTTTCTTGGTTTAATCTTCACCTTAGACATTCAACAGTACCAAATCTGCAAGACAAAGTCGAATCATACTCCTTGCTCTTCTCTCGAGATTCTCCCATTCTTTCGTCGACATACTTGTCAGCATGGTACCTGGAAAGAATGCTATCCATTATTCTCAATCTATAAGGATATATTCAATTTTAAGCTTCCAAAGCTCAATATTCTAGCCATTGAATTTTTCAATCTCTATTCTTGAGATGCTCGCCATTCTTTAACATAATTCTTTAAAGATTTCCAACTTTCGAATCTTACTTAACCTAGGGTTTAGCTTAGATAAAAGGTTGTTAAGACAAGATTTGATACCACATGTTAGGAAATTAGGAACACTTCCACACTAAACCTAACATAAGAGAGGAATAAATATTTAATCAATAAATTAAATGACACAACAAGCACACAATACACTCAGATTTTACCCTGGAAACCCAAACCGGGAAAACTAGCATTCCTTGAGCATTCCATTCTTTTGTTGTCTTATTCATTAATAATAAGATGTTACATGTCTAACCTTGGTCCACACCTAACACAAAATTGACATCATACCCTCTTGCTTACTCAAGAACAAACCTGTAGCCAATTCGGCTTACATATACATGACCAACAACCTCTATGATTTCATCTATTAGAGATTAGCCATTAACTGTTATAGAATTAAAACACACCTTATTTATAGGATTTATAGTAGGAAAAACCCTAAATAAAAGGCACCAAAAAATGGTTACATATCCATGAAGATCATTGGATACAAATCGTATGAATCTTGGGATTTTGTTACAATTGACTACCAAGTCGAATTACCGGTCGACTACTAGTAGACCTTCATTCGGTCTTCAGCCAGTTTCCACTCACCTACATGTGGACCTCTTATCGGTTGACCTCTCTAACTTGATATCAATGTCTTTACCACCTCAAACTTCAACTTCAACTTTACCTGGTCGAACCACCTTGACCTTCGACTTGCTATCGATCCACCTTGACTTCAACTGCCAGTCGATCCACCTCAAATAGAATTTCATTGCAAAGAATATAACAAACCAAAATGAATCACATCCCATTATGTCTCCCATCATGTATAAACTCATCAATATTCTTAATCACATCATCACCTTTATCACAACATGAAGGGTCTAGTACATCCAAGGGTTCCTAAAATACTTCCTCACCTTTTGAATCGTAGAATAGAATATCATCAATGTCCTAGAAAGGGAAATGAATTACTACATTTTCTTCTTCTTGCGGAGGAGGTATGGAGACTTGTATTACTTGATATAAAGGAGGATATAACACTTCATCTTCATCAGGAGCCTCCTCATCACTCAGGTCTTCGACAAGGTGTGTTTTATAAAAATGTTCTTCTTTGGCATATTCACAAGGCAACTCATGCTCTTGATCCTCTTGGAGGGATTGATAATCATCTTTATGAATCCCCTCTTCAATTTCTTGTTCACCAATGGATTATGTATCTTCCTCAACAAGGCTAGAACATAACCCTTCTCTTTGGAGAGCCACTGTGAGGTCCTATAAAGTGTCTTTATATAATCATGTCCCACATTTTGAGTAATTTTTCAATGAAGATCTCAAGAGAAGATACCATCTTTGGATAAAGAATATGCTCAACCCACTCCCTTTTTTTTGTTCCTAGAGATATAAAAAACAATATTATTATCACATCCTGATGTGTTACTTTTATCTCATAAACATACTTTGAGAAATTTACAACATGTGGAATAGCCAAGGAAGGATCTCCATCAAAGTTTAGACAATTATTCACCCAACCACAAGAAAAATTATTTGGGTACCCTGGAATATTATCAATATCCAAGGTAGGAAATATTTCGTGAAATGACTATCATGCCATAATCCCATTACTTGAAAATATGTAATACCACAAACTCAAGATAAATATGACACCTCGAAATATGCTAGTGGATTCACCAGATGATATTTCTATGATCATCAAAGGGAGGTGAGGGAATCACCCTCCGTGGAGTCACCGAGTAAGATTATAAGATAAGGGCTTTGAGAGAGGCTTATTAAAGATATGTCATTGAGGAAAATTTACTCGATTCTCCCCGAAAATGGCGCCAAAGTTATCACACAATTTGTACTTGTTCAAGCCCAAGACAAGTAAATCAAATCGAAGTAACTACATGATAACCCACCACTGCCATATTAGTAGAACATATTAGGGATGAATGAGTTCTAACATATGGGAGGCGTCCCCAAAAACCTAAAGGGATCATATAGGAATGATGTAGCCAAGTTTGGAGGTCCCTCTCACCGGTTACCTATGTCAAAAGGTCTATGTCTGTGAAATTGAGGCAATGGAATAAATTTGGGTACCTGCTTGGAACAAGAACAATTGCAACATATATGTAGTAATTTCCAAGTACCAATATGATAATATCACCTCAACAAAAAATATATAAAATAAATATATGGTGGTTAATGTAAATTTGTAGCTATATGAAAATTTATAAAAACAATTAGTATTTTGTAATAACCACAAGAAATATAGATCAAAATTGCATGAAAAGATAGTCAAAAATCACCATTTATCCAATAGATCAATTAACACTTATTCCAAGTAATTTCTGAGTAAGTTAGACTAATTTTAGGTTAGCGTATGAAAAATTACAACATTTAGTATGGTTGTAGAAAAGATTTGCAACAACAACAAATTAGTTAGTGAATTGGGCTAAACTAGGGTTAGACAAAATTAGTAAAATCTTTAGACAATAGAGTTTGAGAGTTTGTTTGATAAAATTCCTTCACAAGAGAAATAATACTAGTGCCTTTTAAGATACAGAGTCAATTACAACAATAATAAGTGATTGTATAAATAATGATAACAATGTCTAAGAAAAACATGCTTGAAATCTAAGGTGCTAGTACTTTAGGGCCCTAGATTTCAAGAAGAAATTGCTAGAGTGCAAACACTCTTGGGATCTATCAATCCTTGCTTCCCTTCTTAGATACTTTAATGATATTATGACAAGCTTCTAGAATCAACTCCTAAAGTTCTAGCACTTTAAGGTTTTAGGAGTTTACACTAGACAATGTTTCTTAACAAATCAATGAATGAAATATACTAGAGAGAGGGAGAAACACCTTATGTTCCTCTCCTAGGGTTTACAAAAGTAATATAGCTTCAATATGAACAAGTAAAACATATTATAAGCATTCAACACATAAAAAAATTGCATATTTTACTTACTTTACTAAGCATAAACCAAGTACAAACCCTAGTTGCCAAAATTCCACCAAGAAATAAGCCAAGGAACATCCATAGAGTGTTTTCCAAGAGATAGTGCATAAGTAAAAGAGCCAATGTTGCCAATAGGGAAAACATTTCAGACCTAATCCTCTTGTGAGAGGAAGATTTGTGATAAAAATTAAATGTGAAGAGTTTTATTTATATGGAGCCTCTTAACCTAATTTGTCCAATTCAATTATCAACACAAAATTATATGAGGGTCGACCCCCTCAATCATCCTTTAATTTTTACAAAATTAATTTATTTTTCATAAAGTAAAATTCTAAAGGGTGACAACATCCCTCTTTAGAGTGATGTTGAGCTCCAAGATGGTGACGTTGAGGTTTCTTTGTGGAACGTTGGGACTCCAAAGGCCAATGATCATGGGCCACATATGTCAAAGTATCACATCATATCCCTATTCCACCAAGGTGTCACCATCAAACCCTAGTCCCCTCCATTGTGAAATCATGGGCTAGGTGGGTGACATCCATGCCTCCAAAGGCTAGCATTCAAGTGGGAAGAGGTGGGAACTCGTCTCCTAGCCATGCCAAAATTCTTCCAAATGCAACAATCTCCTCCTTCAAGGTATGAATGATCATATCAAGGTTTTCCTTGACATGTGGTTTATCATCCATCCATGGGATCCAAATCCTTTATGATGTTCTGAACATAGAAATATCCCCATGAATACCTGTCCACCAGGAAAGGTATTGCAAGGAAAACTAGATGCACCCTCCAAGGGTCCACAAGTCACAAGAATCATGCCAAGTAAGCCACACCTAATAATGGAACCACCCAAACATGTGCACAAAACCCCCATTTTCAAACTAAACAAATGCTCAAAGACCTTATACAATTTGTCAAATTTAGGTGTGGGAGGGGTGTCAAGGAATCCTATTGGGTCAATCAATCTCTAAGTAAAAGGTGTTTCCCAAGGGAAACATATCTAAGTCATGTGTTAGTATGAGTTGGAGTGGGGTAATACTTCTAGGTATGGGGTTTGATGACATACAAGGGCTCGTATTGTCTCATTTATGGGTGCCTTTGTTGAGGGATAACCACATCCTTTTCCTGTTTTTGTTTTTAAAGCATATTTTCCCAAGCCCTTTATTATCCATTTATTTTGCATGTGTTTCCAATTTGAAGACAATAAGGGGCACTGAAAGGAAATACATAGCCCACATACGCTCTAACTTGGTTTGCATGATTTTCCATGTTGAAGATAATAAGGGGCACTAAAAGGTAATGCATAGCCCACATACACTCTACCTTGGTTTGCATGATTGATTAGTTAGTTATTTATTTTATGGGTCCCTCATTTTTTGAGAAGTGTTTCATTATTCTCGAGATCCTAGGGAGAGATTTTAATGCATGATGTTTTCTCTAGGGAACCTCTGAGCCTAATGGCCCCTTCTTCCCATGAAATGAGGTACATGCCCTTCCTGGGTCAACAAGCCCGAAAACCCAAAATATGAGGAGGAACAATGGAAGAAGTATGTAAAGTGATAAGTATGTTCGAGAATGGTACGATGAATCTTCAAGGAACCCCCCGGTAGAATCCCATTCGCGAGGGTGACCAAATTATTAGGACGTAATGACACCCACTAAGGTTTTATAGGGAAAAGGGTATAATTTCCAAGCAATCATTCTGTAATCAAGAAAGGATTCTTTGAAACATATTTAAATGCTTCAATTGTTAAAGTGACACTTACCATAAAACCAAACTTATTACCTCATGAAAAAGGACCCGCTGTCCTATGGGGCCAGGCCGGTGTGATGGATGCTGCTCTAATGATGATGATGGTCGATGGTGCAAGTTAATATAGGAGGGGCCTTGCAGGGCTATGCTAGTTAATCTGGCTCTTGGCACTCCATGTCTGCTACATGTGGTCCTCGAGACATGATCTCCTTAGTTACCCCTATGCTCGGGGGGGGTGTGGTAATAGACATGACAACAAAAAAAAAGAATATGTGGTTCCTCCTATAGTGTCTTTTCCTTCAAAACTCTATGAGAACCCTTGTTTCAAATATATATAGATATACAGATTTTTTTTCTCAAAGAAACATTGCCAAATTTAGATCATGAATAATAGATTTGGTTCTCTCTGATGGCCTTATTCTTCCTCTTTGCAACCCCATTTTTTTGAGGGTTGTAGGGAACTATTAGTTCCTTCTTGATTCCCATTTTCCTATAAAAGGTATCAAACTCCGTAGAGGTGTACTGCGCCCCATTGTAAAACCTTGACACCTTAATCTTATTTCATGCCTGATTTTCTACAAGGGATACTCCCGCTTATTGTCAATCCTTGATGCCTTAATATTATTTGATGTCTAATTTTTTACAAGAGACTTGAGCTATTGAAACTTTCCAAATACATCATTCTTGGTCTTCAAGAAGTAAATCCAAGACTTGCTAGAAGAATCATTAATACATGAAACATAATAAGTGTTACCAAATAAGGAGGTTGAAGTCATGGGTCCACATAAATTTGTTTCGATTAGATCAAGCATATATCTTGACCTATGCTTGTTACTAGGAAGAGTAACGTTCACATGATTATGAAGTGCATAGCCATTGCAGGCTCATTTCTTATTGACCTTGAAGTTTGACAATTCCTACACCATGTCCTTCTAGATTGACAATTCTCCATAGTGAAAGTGACCTAGAATCTTGTACCAAATATCATACAAGTTGTCACTATCATGCACTAGGGTTCTCACGAAATATCCTTTCAACCTATATAATCCAGCCTCTCAAATAACTATGGCCAAAATCCAACCAAGATCCAAGAATCTCTTCTAAATGAGGACTTGTTGATCATATAAATCAACAATATGTCTTAGATGATTTGTCATAATTGAAACTAATAGGATATTCATATCTAAACTAGGTACATATAAAACACCAATAAGCTTAATTAAATCACCTAATCACATATGTAATGAGATAAATCCCACTCATTATATTGGATATGTGGAATCATCGCCAAGTTCTAGTTGCATGCTTGCATATTGTGCCTAAAGTTTGTGGAAGGCCATCTTATTTGAGGTCATATGTTTGGAGGATCCACTATCCATGTACCATCCAACACTAGACACAATTTTAGATAAAAGGAATGAGACCATGGAGAAGTGTGTCTCAAGCTTGAATGAAATCTCCCTCACTCCAATGGATGCTTCTGCACTCCTTGCAGACTACTTATGTTGTTGTTACTTGCCATTCCCCTTCTTCTCATGACACTGATAAACATAGTGGCCCAAATTTTGACACTTGAAACACTTGATGTGGCTCAAGTATTTATTTCCTTTATTAGAGGAACCTAAATACTATTTATTCCCTTGTGACCCTTCCTATGTCCTCCCTTCTTATTGCCTTTATTCATCTTATCAATGAGGGAAATGTTCTAATGGTTCTTCTCTATGACTACAACACTCTCTAATATCATATCCTCCTTGATGAAGTCCTCCCATAGCTCTCCAAATGTGGGAATTTTTTCTCAAGCACAAACCCCTCAGACAAAAGGTTGCAAAGAAGAAGAGAACCCATTTAAGGCCATGTGTACTAGCTCTTCACTCTTGACCTCTTCTCCAATTGTTGCAAGTTGATCATGGAGTTCAATAATATTCATCAAGTAAGTGGCTATGGTATATTTATTTCTCATCCACATAACTCTAAGCTTATTCTCTAATAAAATCCTCCTATTAAAGTTCTCACTATGATATAGAGTGACTATATCATCAAGAATCTCTTTACAAGGGGTTCTTCCAATGATGTGAGATATCAAGTGATCCTTCACTGAGTCAAGGATGACTCAATTCATCCATACCATCTTCGTTTTATGTTATGCTAACAACGTATGTTAGTAGGTGATACAACCTTGATCTCACTGAAGTCCCATAGTCCATGCTCCTTAAACAACATCTATACCCAACACTTACATAGGATAGAAATAGAGGGACCTTCCAATATGTATTCATATATGAGGCTTAATGTAGTCATACTATTTCTCCTAGAACAACCTATTAGAGAAACAGAGAAACAACCTAAAACAAACCTATCACAGGTCCATAATACTTTTCTTAAGCATAGATCTCAAGTATCTCACCCCAGAAACCTCTTGACAACTCCCTATCAGAGGTATCAACCCTACTATCTGTACATGGTTTTTCGGAATATTTTAACAAACAAGCTTTGATACCAAGCCAAAACTTGGACCATGATGAGCAAATTATGCACTCAAGAAAGCAATGTAAAACTATAAATCACCAAAATTGAAAATACTAATCAATTTTTTTTCTATAGAATACTTTAACCTACAAACACATAATGCTAATAATTAGAACAACAAACATACTAGATTGAACACTCAAAACAACATAATTGATTTTTCTTTTAAATCCAAAAAAAAAAGGCTAAAGCCACAATTCAAAACTCAAAATTTTGAATCACAAAATGGTGTGCCCCACTTCTCCTATATGGACTAGGAATAAAGAGGTACAATGAGTCTAGATGCATGCACAATAACACATTAATTGGTAGTGTGAATTCTAACCTTATTTTTCGTATCTTGCACAAATAATTGAGCCATAAATAAAGTGTACCCTCCTAGAGATTTGTGCCCCTCACTAAGCTAGAAATCTACATCCATGTGCCCCCTATCTCTCTCCTCCATAGATACTAGTAAACCCTCATTAATGTTGTATGACTCTATTGAAGGTTGACACACCTTTATACAATATTGTTCTCTAGAACTTTGCTAGAAGGTGAATAGTATTGTAGCTAGAACACTGCCCAACCTACACAAAGGTAAAGCTAACAATTTTTCCTGAATGTAAAGGATTTTTTTTGTTTTATTTTCAATTTTATCTCAGACCATAATAGAGCACATGTAGATAGTAAGGATCCTTAGTTTGTGCGTGGATTCATTATGAAGCCATGGAAACATGCTTTCAACCCACTTATAGAACCATTAACAAATGCTTTGATTTGGGTAAGAACTTCTTATGTCCCTTTTGAATATTATAATGAGAATACACTTTTGGCAATTAATAACACTTAAGGAAAATGTATTAACTTGGGCATAGAAACAATGCAAAGGCCTTTTGGCATCACTACTTAATACTACATTTATGCAAACCTAAGCAAAGGTCTTTTGAATAAAATTGCATTGGAGTGTGAATGTAATACCCTCGTTTTGACCCCTATAATGTATTGGACCAGATTATGTATAAATTGTAAATGCATGGTTATGATGATGGGGGTCAATCCATGTGATCTATAATAAATGGCCCCATGTATAAATGATGTCAATATGTTTTTATGTATTCCTAGAGTGGAGCTCAAGGATATGGCTTTACTAGTGACTTTCTAGGCATGCATGAATGATGTAAATATACTTATATGGACCATGTGGTAGGCTTTCCATGGTGAAGTCAAGATATGTAAATATTAATGTTGGAATATAATATATAATGGCCCAATATGGTTGAAGAGAGCATAATAGGGGTTATGATTCCACCGTAGGGGAAGAGGAAAGGGGGGACTATGGGAAAGTGATTCTCTACTGTCAAGTGTCAGAATAAGATCTCATCTCTTTTTCTATCATATTCCTTAAATGAATCCATCCACATCCAATGGCCTAGACAACCAATCATTGAATGCATGCAAAGGTTGGTGGGGAAGTATGTTCATGTAGTTATTGGACCATGCATTGAGTAAAATCATTATGGGGAAGCATAAGAATAAATCATTCTCATGTTGGAAGGGAAGTTAGCCATCATTCCTTCAACCCTCTCATTGTCATTGACTTGAGCATTTTCGTGTTCATGCTTTACACTTCACTTGTTTTGTTATCCCTTGCTAACCATTGACCAATTTGTAAATTGACCAAATCAACAATGTGAAAGGAAAATTTGTAGAACTTGGATGAGATATTGATGGTTGTAGAGAGCATAGAGGTTGGGAAAGTTAGGAATCCTTCACCCTCTATGTATATTCTACTCATTGTATGCTTGAGAGCTAACTAAAATGCTCTCAAGCTATTCCTGAAATGTAGATAACATGTTGGACTCTTTCTGCCTCCATTGAAGAGCATAATAAGGGAAGAATATCCTTAAGGGGCTATTGACTAGAGAAAAGGAAGATATTCCTTGTGTTGTTTAAGGAAATGGAATATAATGTCATGGTTGTTTGATGGTTGGATGAGATGCCTGGAGTGTTTTACAGTGAACAAATTGATTGATCCATGAGAGAAAATGGGTTGTGTTGAGTGTGTTAGAATTCCATAGCTTTGTTCTTTCACCCTAGTAGTCTCATAGCTTGGCTCGAGGGTGGAATATCCGATAACACCCTCAATTTTAATCCCTTTAAATTTCAATTTAATTATGCAACTATGATTTAGGCTGGCAAGCTGGTATGTCTCAAGCCATAGAGCATGTTTAATCAATATGGCTGATGGATGAGCTATGTAAAATGTATAATAAATTATTAATAAAAATAATAATCGTTGGTTGTGATACGAGAGGGATGATAACAATGGGGGTATATGATTCCAAAAGAAAGGGGGATAGAAGGGGTTCTAATGGGAAACCCATGTCATTTCTTAAGTTAATGTATCATTACCATTTAATTCTCCCTTTGACATATTAGACACTCAAACATTGAATTCATGTAAGAGGGTTGGTGTGTGAAATCACCTCATAGAGTTATTGACTACATGAGATGAGTACAAGCAAGCAAGGGGGGAGTGTGAGAGTTAATCAATCCTTTTGGTGAAGAGTGAGAGTCAACAAGCAAAGGAGAAGAATGAAATTTGTATGGGAAAAAGGGACAATTTTTATATGCTAGATTTGTAGAGCAAGAGAGGAGTGGGGTGTTGGAAAAGAGCACCATCCATACTAGCCATGGAAAGACAACATGTTGGGTTGTGTTTGATGCTGAAAATAATATTGCATTCTTGTAACATGGCCTATATGCTTGTAAAAATGGCTTGTGTGCCTATGGTGTGTTTTCTGTTTTGGGGAAATGACTCAAGATCTTTGAGAAGGATGTTGTGATCACTCCTCAAGAAACTAATATTTCTTGTGGAGTCCCTAGATGTTATATTCCTAGCTAAATAAATGCACTAGAGCCTTAGAGGAAAGTGGGAAGTCCTGAGGGAGTATGTGGTAGAGAAGGGGGATCCCATTCCTTGGGTTGTGTAGGTTGAGGGGAGGAGAGTTGGTGGATTGGAACTGTTGTTGGAGTAGAACCTGGGTTTTGTGCTGTTGAATGTGGAGAGTGGTCAACCAAGAGGGATAGACCTCCTCGTGGACTCATAGCCTCAGGTCAAGGGTGGCTTGTTGTTGAGAGAAAATTAACAACACACCTATGGTTGGGAGAAACATCCTTCGTATGCATCCACTTGGTTGATTTATAAACATATAAGTTTTGTATTATGATTTATGATCTTGAATATGTCGTGTAAATGGTTTTATATGAATGATGCATGTTTTTTTTTTTCTTGAACAATTACATTCACATTTTTATAATTTTTTTTATATGCATGAGTGTTTTAGCATGTTACTTGTTGTTAATTTTAGCTGTATAGAGCATTTAAATTCATTTTTTGCAGGTGGGTGTGTTATAGTTAGTATCAAAGAAGAATTTTTATGGTAGCATGCCTCAATGAGTATCTGGGTACGTTACATTGTGGTATCAGATATTAAGGTTCAACATCAAACTTGTATGGGCCAAGACCAATGCAAATCTTGGGTAAAATTATTGTGGTGAAGTTTGATTCATACAGAATTTGGGAAAATTTGTGGAACTAGAGAGAAATCCCTAAATTTAAGAATAGTTCAAGTCTAACTTGACCTCAAAACCATCAAAGAGATGATCAATGATATCAATATGCAATTTTCTTCGTTAAATTTAGCTTGGAAGGTTGGATTTTATGTTTTAATGGTGATTGAAGAATTGGAGAATCAACGACCTAGATCATTTAGACA
This sequence comes from Picea glauca, assembly GCA_000966675.3. Taxonomy (NCBI): domain Eukaryota; kingdom Viridiplantae; phylum Streptophyta; class Pinopsida; order Pinales; family Pinaceae; genus Picea; species Picea glauca. The sequence goes on from JZKD02S1982949.1 coordinate 43,694, forward strand.
TTAAGAATCAATGATCGAGATTCATTTTCCAGTTTGGAGAAGTTCAACGAAGTTTGGAGAGTTTGATAAGCCAATGGCTGAGATCACTTTGATCTTGAAGAACAATGGTCTAGATTCAACGCGAGTTTGGGATGAACTTCTAAGTTTTCTAAGTTCAAAGAACTTTGGTGAAGTCTGAATGGAGAAAAATGGAAATAAGTCATCAATTGATGATGGAGAAAATTGGAAATAAGTCATCAATTGATGATGGAGAAAATTCAAAAGAAATCGTTGATGATCGAATTTTGACAAAATCAGTGAAGTGGTTTGTTAGTTAAAATAAATCATCGATCGTCGATGATCATGGTTTGAAAAAATTGGTGAAGTGGCTTATTCATCAAAATAAATCGTAGATTGCTAATGATTGGGGTTTGGAAAAATCAACGAAACAGTTTGTTTGTCAAAATAAGTCAATGATCATCGATGAAGGGGAAAAGAGGAGGATGACATGACCAATTCAAGACATGAAAAATTGGCTATCATCCACATTTCATGCCACAAAAACAAAGTTGCCACATCACCATCCATGTGTCATTCCATGTCACCATCCATGTGTAACACCACATCAAAATCCATGTGTTATTCCATGTTAGTCAAGGAAATTTTGATTGTAGATGATTGGAGTTTGGTGAATTCAGTGAAATCTTGTAGAATTAGTTTGTTAAAGAAACTTGTTGTCGTTGATGAAGTTTTCAGGGTTTGGAAAAATTTGTGGACAAAGTTAGTTCGCCAAAGGAAATTGTCGATCATACATGGAGGAAAAGTAATTTGATGAAATGAATGAATCAGGGGATGACACATGGACATCATCAACTGCGTGCCATGCCATGCCATAAATATTGCCGCACCAACAAAACAAATAGACCATTTATAAAAAATGTTTGGAGCCAAAAACTTGTTTTGACCATAACAAAAATATTTCAACTCAGAATTGGATGGAATTTTAGGTGTGTGTCAACAGTGACGAGGGATACAATAATTCCAATGAGAACCACTGGCTAATTTTTCTCAAATTTCCTGAAAAACAAAAATTAGTGACTTTTAAAGATCTGGGTCATGCTTAGTAACTAGGGCCCATACGAAGGAAATTTTTTATAGAGAGTCTAAAAAGTAGGCATGAAGATTTGGGATCTTGACAAAATTAAAAAGGTTTTTGTGTGGGGATACTCAAACATGGAAAAATCCACAATTTGTGGGCGCGTTTTAGGGATTTTTGAAAAATTCAAAGGAGGAAAAGGGACCCTAGATCACTAATCCAGAAAATTTTACTTAGTCAAATTTTATCTACTCATCAATCCAAACAACTTTTTCTTGAGGCATTTTTTCCTAGTTTCTCTCCATTTGGGAGATAGCCAATTTTGGATAAAAATTTGAGGTCTGGAGAAAAAAAAGGCACAAAGTCATCAATTCCATATTTATATAGAATTTGGATGGTGTGTTAGATTTTGAATCCGAAAGTTGTTACGTGTTAAAAATCATAAATCCTATTTGTGCCCGATATAAAACTTTTTCTGATTCTTGACATATTTTGTTCTACATGTGAAAAACATTGGCCTTTTAAATTATTTGAATGAGTGAAGCAAGTGCAAAAAAAGGAGAGGGTGAAACTAACGATTTTAGAGAGCCATAACTTGTAGCTCATAAATAAAATCAAGACGTGAGTATAGCCATTAGAAAGGAAATCGAGAGGACAACAAGGAAAGATGATTTAGTTCTCTCATGAATAATTTGTTCATTTTATATAGCTACATGAAAAAGGGTAGTTGGACTCTATGAACCATGTAACTACTTAATATGAAGATTTTCCAAATAATGTCAAATTTTGGAAAAAACATTCCCAGGTATTAAAGGTACATGTCAATGGTGAGTATTGATTTAGAAAGAGTGTTAATACTCATGATAGTTCCTATACAAAAGTATAGATGCATTTTTGGAAATGAAAACAACCTGGTAACAAAAAAGGGGTTGAGTTTTAAATAACAAGGTATTGTTGATAAGTAGGGAAAACACTCAAGAAAATAGTGTTGTGTCAAGGAGTTGTTAATAAGAGAATCAGATGAATTAAATGAAGATTGTGTGGGTCTATTTCAGATTATAGTTCCAAGGTCCAATGGACATGGAACCAGGGAGGATCTTGTAGAGTTGGTTGAAATAATAAAGTGTTGGTAGAAAGAAGTGCAAAGCTACAGAGAAGATATGAAGATGAACTTGGAACATATATACATGAGGAATAAGGCATGTTTATATATCCCAAAATATTTTACCAAATGTGGAAGCTGAGTGAGAAAGGATGTCTACACTTCATGATAGTGCGAATACAATGGTTTGGAAACACACATAGAGGTGTAGAGCATAGTAGTTAAAAACAAATAGAAATGTTTGGATCTAGGACACTAACAATTTATGTTAAAGGGAATTAGAGAATTACATCCACTTTTTCTATCAGAGTGCTTAGTGGAAGCATGGTGCAAGAAAAAACCATTTAGTGGATGGAATAGTGAAGATCCATTCACCTAAAAGGGTGTCATTGGAAACAAAAAGCAACACATTATGTGCATATCTGTTCTAGAAGGATTGAGAATCCAGGAAGCTAGTATAGTGATAAAGAGGAACATAATGCATAAAGATAATCCTTATAAATGGTAAGTATAATTAATACTTCAAAATATGAATTACATAAATTGAAGTGGATTCCAAAGTGGGACAAAGTTCATGAATAACTTGTGATAATAGAAAAAGGTACCACAAGGTGGATACCAAGCTAGTTGGAAAAAATGATGTAAGTGAAAAATTTTAGTATACTGAAAATGAAAATCAATGAAGTTGACAAAGGGATTATAAAGAGTAGAGCCAAATTAGTATTCAATTTCTATAGAGTCTGAATGTATTTCAAGGGAGAATCAATAAAAATTCTCACATAAAACATGAACCTCATAGGTGAAGAATTTCACTAATGGGCACATAAAAGCAAGGTAAGAATTCATAGCTGTGAAGGTAGAAATGTAATGATGGATGAAGATATTGCCACCAAATAAAAGCAAGGAACTCAGGGTCGATGATGAGTGACTCATGGTATGGGTGAGTTATCTCTAAGGGAATGCATATGAATGCTTGAAAAATAATTCCTAGCTAGGAACTAAAAACTTTTGTCTAAAAGTATTGAGAGTAAGAAAGCCACTTATGTTATCAGAATGTGCAGTGGAAGAAAGGTATAAGTACAAATAATTCAAGGGACAAAATAATAAAGGTTATTCATTAAACATGCCAATAATAAATATAACATCGCATGGGGAGAATATTGGTCCCCAACAGGTAGGACAAAGATTCATATGAAATTACTCAATGAGGTAAAGAAAAGTATTCAAAATTTGAGAAATCCAATGGGAAACTAGAGATAATGAGAATGGGTGCCATAATGTTGATTATTAATATGGTTTGAAAATAATCTATCAAGGTGATGGAATGATATAAAGTACATCATTCTAATGTGCTTGAAGGTTCCATCAATGCAAGGTTGGAACATGATCACCCAAGTGGAGGTAGTGACCAATAAGGCATATTAAATGGAAATGAATAATGGCCAAGACGGGATTGGATGGAAAATGTTCATGTCAAGGAAAAACAATGCACATATGGGAAGAATAGAAGTGCATAGGGCTGCAAGGATCTAGAAGGATTCAAGAATGACTACATGGAGCATGAGAAGAAGAAACAAATATGCACAAGAATGCACAATGGAAGTGATACATGATGCACACAATAAAGATAGAATGCATCTGCATGAGTAGACATGATGAGAGTAAACATTTGGTGCATATTGATGTGCATTAGTGCATGTGGGAATTCATGGAAATTCATATGGCATGATTATAGACTAAGAGTAGTCTACTGATATATATGTGAAATAATGAAGTTGTGATAATTGAACATGACTAATGATGCATTATGTATCAAGGAAAATTTCATGGCATGGTTGAAAGTAATGGTGTTTTCGCTACATATGGAATCTATATGTATGAAGACATATGAGATGGTATGAATTTTGATCAAGAGGGTGGTGAAATGAGCCTACGAGCTTCTGTAAAATACTAGCTAACCAGGTAGCATTAAGAAATGTGATACAAGCCATGCATGTATGCATTTGGGTTGCTTATGATGCATAAATGTTGAAGGGAATTGAGTTAAGAGTTGCTTTGATTGAAATTCAATATTTGAGTTAAATTTCAATATTTGAATTGATGAGTAAAAGAAGAGGGCCTTGAGTATACAATTGTTGTTTAAAGCTTGAATGCAATTATATGAGATTTAATTGCATATTATGTTATGTGGTTATGACATCATAACTAGGTCAAGTCAGGAGACATACTCCTACTATAGAAATGAATTCCAATAGAGATAACCATGTGTGAGGCCATGTTGTGGTTGGATATGGAAGGGCTATAGCACCATGTAAATTCTCAATGTTATTCCCCTATATAATCAATGTTTGGGCTGGAATCTATTTGTCGACACTAAAGAACACTAAGGGATTATGTTCCTAATGTTATGTATGGGTCGAAGAGGAATGTATTCAAATGTTCAAGCAAGTAATTGGGAAGAGTTTGGATGATGTGTTGAGTCATTGGCTAGACCTTCCAACTCACCATGGTGTAATATATGACATAGGCATGTGGTATTCCAGAGTTAATGAAAGGATGCATTGTGTATATGTGATCATGGATATTGCCACATTGGTTTATTTATTGGTAATGTTTGATTTCATTTTGAAAATCTTGGGTCTTGATAATGCATAGGTGATGAATGATAGTTTCATTCCATCTAATATGATTAATGGAAATAAGTGATTGAATTGTTAGTATGCACAATTTTGATATCACTTAGTGAGCTATTGTAAATGTGCAATGAAAGGATAACATGCATTAACGCCGACAATTTGTTTGGATGAATGAAATTTGAGAAAATTGTGGGAAGAATGGTCTTAGATATGGAAATGGTGTAATCCCATAAGGAAGACTGATGCCTGTTGCTGCAAGGGACAAAAATTATGAGAGGGATTCTCATGCTCGATAAATTCGATTTTCCTATATGAAATAGAATTTAATTAATAATTGAGATAGCTATGATGATATCTCATGATGACTATAAGTGTGTGATAAATATGAGATAATGGATTTTGAATATGATCAAATCGAGAATAAGGCTATTGTTAGGACATTGGAACCCTATGATTTTAATAGGTTATAGGCTACTAGTGGAAGTCTAGTAGTAAGTTGGCACTTTCCTTGCATGAGAACACCTTGGAAAATGATCCTTTCATGAGAACACCTTGGAAAATGATCCTTTCATGAGAACACCTTGGCAATGATGGATCACACAAGGGACTATGTAGTAGATAAGGGGATGCTTAATCTAGGAGGGTGAGTATAGCAAGGAAGAGGAAACTTAATAATGCATATGACATGGTGGATGGAATCATGAGGGTGTGTTAGGAGGGAAAAATGAGATGAATTCTTTCCCGTGGTAGCTTTATGAAGCATAGGATAAACATACAAATAAGTATTGCTTTATGGTTACAAACTTATTTTATATATGTGTTTATATTTTGGAGTGGAGAACTCCTGTGAAAAGATAATTGTTATATGATAATGTCTATAACATGTATGTTTTCATTATGGTCATATAGGAACAATTGAAGAATGAAGACATGAAACAAATTCTTAGAAAGGAGAGCACCATAAGGAAATGGAGCTCAAGGAAAAATACATGAAATGAGTAAAGTCCAGTGGACTTGTTGTAACTTGGAAGAAACAAAGTGGAGTTGAATATGCAATGTGGGAAGAACATTTGTAACAAATTGAAAGTTTGAAGATTGCATTATCACAACTAGAGTTCATGGAGCCATAGATCTGATACTTCCTACACGAACTTGTGATGGAGTCTTGGAGGGAAGTGGTACAACCTAAGGGAATTCATTGTAGATAAATGTTTAAACTTCCTTGGGTTTTGTAGGTTGAGGGGAATGATATTCTGTTGGTTGGAATTGTCATGGGAATTGACAAATTGTGAAAGTGGTTGCAACTACGATTCTTGGAGCTACATCTTTAAGACTTCCTAGCTAGTATGTGTTGGATATTGTTGTACCCACACAACACCCTCCCTAATTTATTCTCTTATCCTTTCCCTAAGAGAAGAAATTAGGCCCCCCTTTTGAAATTTTCTACTGAAAATCCTCTCATTCTCTCTCATGCAAATGTAGAATCCCAAAACTCTCTTCCCACTCTCTATGATTCACCATTTGTAGTGATTCTTCATGATGATTCTAGTTCCCAAAAAACCCTCCAACACATCTAACTCTCTAGTAGAACACTTCCCATTATCCTCTTCGATATAACCATAGGATTTTTGAACACCACCTCCGATGGAGAAGAGCCATTCACTAGACTCATTACTTCAATGTCTTTTGTTGCAGTGCATTTCCATGAGTTTACCTCTTTTATCGTCGATATCCCAACATGGATATTTCGATCCCCCATCGACACTGAGATTATCAACAACAACCTTATTTTTCCCACTGACATAAACCTCATCAGCGACACATCTCCATCTTGAAACCTCTTCTATTCTCCTCCAACTCGATTTCAACTTGCTTCTCTTGTCAGATATGTTCCTATCATTTCCAATGATTAAACCTTCTACGCTTATTGAATAACTGATGGATAATCACCTATCTCTCCTAATCTATTTGATGTTGGATTAGTAATTAAGTCTTTTTTTTTGTTTCCAGTAGTTTTCATTGTGCATGCCATACCATCTTGTTCACTTGCTCTTCTTGATTTTATGACTAACCATGAGCATGAAAGTTTTGTATATAATTTGATGGGTTAATTGCAACATATGCAGGTCTTGCATTGGCTATTTAATGCATCTTAGAAGAAAATTGGTCCTCCCAATTCCTGAATAATGTTAAACACTTTGAACGTCAGTTGGTTGTTTTCATAGATTTATATTTCTCTGCTACCGACACATTATCTCAACTTCAATGGATGAACTAAAATACTATACAACAAAGATGACATAGGAACTAATGGAATTGGATTTGGGAAAAGTAGCAATAAGAACGGGGCCCATAATTCCATTAAAACATACTTTTGAGCACAATTTTTGGGCACTCTTCAAAATGTATTTTTCACCACAAAAAAATCCTATTGTATGAATTACATGATTATGATTCCAATGTAATTGACAGAATTAAAATCTGAGGTATGGAAATTCCAAAATGATCGCCAAGGATTTCCTGCCAAGAAATCCTCATTAACCATCAATTTATTTAAAGATGAATCTGCTTAAATGCTTGAATTAATTTTTAAAGTCTCCCACTAGAATCTCCTCCTTGTGCTCTCCATGTTGCAAAAATAACCACCTCAATTGGACATCGTATGATAAAGTTATGGGCTTTCAAAATCAAGCTCTTGTTGTTCCTTGCCGGTGAAATGATACTTAGAAATTTTTTCAATTTTTTCTTCCCATGAAGGAGGATTTGTTGAAAACTTATTAGAAACACACCATAAGAGTTCCTTTGATGAGCTCTGGTTCATACTAGAGGAGTTTCCACAAAATCCTCCAAAACAAAGCAGAGGAGTTCATTCAAAATATTTTGAAACAAACCAAAGGAGTTCATTCAAACTCTTCCAAAACAAATCGAAGTAGTTACCACTAAATCCTATGAAACAAAGGGGAGGAGTTCGTTCAAACTCCTCCAAAACAAACTGGAGGAGTTTGTTCTTCATTCAAACTCCTCTGAAACAAACCAGAGGATTTCGTTCAAACTCCTAAAAAAAAAATTAGAGCAGTTCCCACTAAATCCTCCGAAACAAATCGAAGCAGTTCCCACTAACTCCTCTGAAAAAAATCGGAGTAGTTCCCACTAACACCTTCAAAAGAAGGGAAAAACCATAAAAAATTCCTTTCATATTTTGTCCATAACACTTGAATCGGTTGTCTGTTTTGTGCATTCGTTATACTGTTGGAAAGGTATGTTCAAGATATACAACTTCCTATTTATATGATTTGAGAAATTCCTTAGTGATTGTATACATTTTTTTGGATTAATATATGACATATTGTTAACATCCCCAGAGAACAAGCCACCTAAATCAAAGGCAGAGAAACTAGGAACCGAACTCAGGGAAGCACATGCGAACTCTCACTTAGTTGAATTTTTAGTTCAATGGTTTCAAACGTGTAGTGTTAATAGTGCATTTTGAATATATTTTTTGGTCAGTCATCCACTACACGTGGAATTGTGCTAGGTACCAATGTCAAGAAGAGGTCATACTCAACATCCTCACAACATGATCTACATACAAGGACAATAGAACATTAAGGATGACATCAATTTTCATAGAAACAGGGTAGTAATGAATGACTTAAAACTCAAATGGTCGAAGAGGGAGTCTAAACCCTACTATCTAAGCCATTCATTATGATGGGAAATGCACACTATAGATGATATATAGGATGGCCCACTAGTGCTAAAAGACAAATTCAAAATGTAACCACCATCTTTGTTCTCTCATCATTACAAATAGAATAAGGAAAAATATTTGTAAATGAAAGGTAATGGAAGAAGGCGGAAGGACAAAAGTCATATCGAACTTCAATAAATATGAGAATTACACCCAAAGAAAGGGTTTTTTGGCTCTTCAAGCATTGTACATTTTTGAACTATTTTGGGAATGCATTGTTAACTAAAATTGAGAAGCCATTCCTTGGATATTTGATGTACTATTGTTGAAACTGTTAATATTGAGAATCCCTCAGGGCCAACTTTTGATAGAGAGAAACACTTACATGTGTTGATGTTTTGCTATGAACTATTTAAAGAAGAATGTATGTTGTTCACGTGGGTTGTAAGGACACATTTGCTCATAGACTTTTATGATGTAATGTATGTTCCTCTCATAGTACTGTTATTCTTTCTTGTATTATACATCCTGAGCATATGAGTTGTTGATGTATGCATAGATATGATTTACACTTTTTTGGTTATGTATGTTTATACATGTGTTTCTAACTTTGTACCTTCATGAAAACTATCTGAGTGGGGTCTTAAGCAGAGTTTAGTTTCATTACATCTCATTCACTTATGACAATTCACTCATATCTAGGATAGGATAGTCTAGAATTAGATTAGATTTCTTTCATGCATTTACATAGTCTTCATCTACATCTTTTGTTTGCATAACCATCCATCATTCACCTTCATCAGTGGATCATGTCGCAACCAATAAAACCAAAGCCAAAAATGATTTTCGAGACAAAATACAAATGGGTTCCCTATTCCAAACAATGAGAGGTCTAATCGAGACTTCTTATTGGGGGTAACCCCTACTGTTGACAAAGGGAGATTTCCCCCCCTCAACAAGATTGGTGCTAGAAGGAGGATAAGATGACAAGCCTACCTATGTGGAGTCATTTTGGTTAATTTTTAACTAGCCCATGGCTCCTCTCCATATCTCTCTATGGAATGACCCTTTGATTCTCCCAAGACCCATCGAGGGGATCCCAACCAAGACGATTGATTTCTTGTCAAACCCAAAATTCGATGGCAAAGGGCATATATCTGCAGTCATGCATCTCAATTAGTTGAACATCACTCAACATAATATTAAGATTGTTTGGGATGGTTATAATGAAATTTGTAGGTTGGGAAAAGCCCGACCCAACCACAAAATAAGTGCTACAACTTGGGAATCCTACACCCAATGTCACATCTATGTAGGTCCCTCACTTCAAGGGTGACTAGGTCATTTTAGGGAGGTGATCCTGGCAACCTATTGGCAGCCAATTCATTTTTTTAATTGCTCTTAAAAAAGATGCCTACACCTCTTGTCTTATAAATGACAAATCATCGTCACATTATGCAACTAGACATTTGTTTCGTTTTTGCGACAATTGCAATTTGGTTTCGTTTCAGTTTTCACAACTGAAAGTGTGAAAACACCTCTTTTGTTGTTTGGACTATCGTCGTCTTTTATTGATTTTTCTGAAAGACACTTGACCATTGGTTTATCACATGATTGCAAAAGATTCTTTCAAACTTATGTCCTTTGGCCTACTCTTACCTTGATTGCGCATTTGTATCTATCTGATTAATAAGCCATTGAGCATGAAGATTTACTGGTTACATTTGATTCTATGAAGGTCATGATTGATTTCGGTCTTATATGCTTTGATCCTTATTGCTCTGAGCTCTTGACTTATTGATTATATGAGATTTTTGGTTGCAAGGTTCTAAAAACTTTGAAATATAAACATTTGAATGTGAAACAAATGCATCGGTAATGTTAGAAGTTTGTTTTGATATGAAATGACAGTGGTTTGAGTTTCACAAAGGCGCATTGATTAATCTTTTGGATTTCGATTTTATAGTTTGAATCGATACTTGGTGTATTGTTTTGTGAGTTTGATTTTGCATTGAACGATCATAGTTTCAAACTATACATTGGCACGATTGGATTAACATTGGTTTAAAACGTTTGATTGATACGATGGATCATTGGTTAATGTTGGATTTCATGTTGGATTAAATTGTACACTTGGCGCATGAATATAACATATGGTGTTGGTTCTACATTTGATGGATGGCACGTCGATATGGTTGTACACCGATTTGGGTTGGCCGATTAATGTGTTGATTATTGATGGAACAACGTTGTACCTAGTCATTAATACACTGCATGGCGGTGATAATCCCACCACCTTCACACGCAAGCAATTAATCCTTGCCTCTTTGAGCGCTGAAGCTGTTAAGCCCTATCGTTTTTCGACCCTGTGCATTGTTTTGTTCGGTTCACACCCTACCATGCACAGAAGCCATGGCTCATGTCATAAGGGCCGAGCCCAACGGGTGCCAAGCACTGTTGATGTTTGATGGCGCTTATAGCGACCTGGAAAAATTCGGGTGGCTCCTGTTCATAAAGAAATTCGATGGTTATAACCCTATCGTGGCTCGACAATTTGCGTTATCATTCGATGGCTTCCGAGCCAAAATTGGAGATGTGCAACTGGAGATTAATGAGCAATTTCTCAGCTCAACAATCAACCTGCCTGCTACAGGATAGAAGTGGTCTAAAAATTGTAAATTGGAAGATGTCCCGTGGACATTACTTTTCCAATATCGAATGGTGAAACCCTGTGACAAAGGATGGCCTACAAAAATGTTAAAACAACGCTGGCATGACCTGCTCATGGTAATCAAGCAATTCGTCACTTGTGAGGGTAGGTACAGGTTCGTTTTCTTGTTTCACCTTCATCTATTGATGGTTTTTATGGGTTTTGAACTCAATGTATCTCACTACCTTCATAGAAGCCTGTTTAAGATGGCGAAGAGGTACAAGCGCAGCCAGGCCGACACCAGTATCTTCCATTTGGGGTTAATTAAAATAATTATGGTCTATGAGTTAGGGTTACGTCGTGACAGTTGGGGTAATTTTCTCAGTCGTAATGGCTTCGAAGAGTCCAACCCACCACAGGTTGATAAGCCTATGGTGACCGAGAGCAAGCCTACCCTTGTGCCCTACAGTGTTTTCCTACCCAAACCTCTACCTGACCCACCTACGAGCTTGCCCATGTCTGTGACCAAACAGGTCGAAATTGCTAAGCCTACAATCAATTGACCTAAAGCTAAAGCTAATGCTAATGCCAAAGGAAAGAAAAACTCTCTCTTAATCTCTCGCTTGGAGAGAAATAAACCTAAAACCCCTGCCAACTCAGAACCTATCATGGTCAGCGAAGACTCCGATTCAGAGATTGAACGTTTTCTCGCAAACGAGTATCCTTACTCAGAAGGCTTGTGTGACAAACCTCCTTATGACTTTGTCAAGAATTTAACACCTTGCCTGTGGGTTGATCCTAATTTTCCTGGCATTGAAATACCTCATGGAACCCTCGGTGAATCATCGAAAACCCCTTCTTCTCAACCTGTTGTTCCACCGTGCGATCAATGTGGGTTATGGTTGGAGAGATACTACTTGGATGTGCCAAGGTTGCAATCCAGAATCCATGCGTTGGAAGACCAAGTGGCAAAGCTCACTGGTCATAATATGAAGGTGGAACCCTCTGATAAGAAGAAACGAACCACTGTTTCAATACTGTTCAAAAATGTCGAGTCGGCTACAACAATCGTCAATTCCAAATTGGCATAGCCTCAACAATCTCGCTGGTATAATTTCCACTCATTTATATGGCGCATTCATAAAATCTGTGTGCATTATTGACCTTCTCTGTTACATAAACATGCACTGTTGTATATGATTTGATTTGTTAAATCGAATTTTTGTTATCGTTTAGGTTTTAGTTGGATTTGGTTTTGATTCTAGTAATCATATTCTGGATTTGATTGTTTAAAATTAGTTACAATTGAATGCTCTGTTGCATCTATTATAGGAAAGCCGTTTTACATTTCAAATTTTGAAACACGATCTATCGTCCTGATTCAAATTGATTATGATGCACATAAACGATGGTTGTTCTGTTACAATGATATCTGAGTATGATTTGGACCAATCTAGATACGATGTGGATTTAAAAAAAAAAGAGTTTTGTTTTATAGCATGAATTGATACAAATCGTAACAGTTATGTGAAGTCTAGCCAATCATTTTTCTATGGCCCGTTGATTAAACCGACCCTGTTATCTTTTGAATTGGAATAACCATCGATATTCAGTTATGAATGATTATGCACAGGATGATGAATTGTTCTATAATTGGATCAGTCCCGATTCTGTTCGATTGTTGTCCAGTTTATGGTTATCGATACTGTTGTCACACCCAGCAATTGAAATTGATGTTGATTTTCGGTCATTACTGTTACACATATTTCGTTTTGAGTACATTGTGACAACCTTTCTCATATTTTATTACAATGGAATGAATCTTATGCATAATCTACAGCTCGCCTATCTTTACTGTTGGTTGAAACGATTATGTGTATTGCTACAGCTGTAACAAATCTCTTCAATTGATATCGATTATAATTATGATTTCGATTCTGATTGTATTTGATTACTATT
>JZKD02S1982960.1:0-31369 GCA_000966675.3 Picea glauca
TAACAATCAACTTCAAGATTTTATTCATGGAGATTTATTCCTTCATTTAATTGAATTAGTAAGTGCTAGCCAACCATTAGGTGTGCAAGTATCCCAACCATTATTGTCACTATTAAATTATTTTCAACTTATGAAAGTGTGATCCCTTTTGGGTACTAGGGATGTAATAAGTGGTATCAAAGCTTCAATCAAGCTTTCTTGGTGTTTTTTTGTTAGGTCTTAAAAATAAAAGAGAGAAGAAAATGACAATCAATTACTATCATTTCCCTGATCAAGGTTGAGTTTCAAGAGAAATTCCATATCTTTATCAATGAAAAGAGAGAGAGAAATTATAGCTACAATTGAAGGGGAAAGAGTATGTGGATTCCATAAACCTAGAATATTATGGAATCCACATACCCTTTTCCATAGAATATACTAACTAGATCCAAAAACCAAAGACATGAAATATGGTACTACACATATAATATATTATCAAGGAAAAAACAAGCTACATGAAATTTGGACATTTGAACAAAAATTTACAAGTTAATTGAGTACATCAATAAAAAATAACATACTAACCTGGCAAGTTCAAAATCCGAGCTATGTAGATCGAGAATTGGATTTGTTCAACCGGTGGGTGATGGAAAAAATAAACATCTCAAACAAAATCCAAGAACAGTGTCACAACTATAGCAATTGTGTCGCAAAGTCTCTTAAACTCACGTATATATAGATCAAATAGACAACTAGCCATTATCACCGACCAATGAGATAGGCAAAATTTTCGTCTATATTTGCACAAAAGTTCATCGCTATTGCGACAAAAATCCCTACTAGGTTAAAATAATATTTTTATGGATATTGCAACGAACTTTCGTGGCAATATCGACAAAAATCCCTCCCTGTTTAAAAAAAAGATGAAACTAGTGGAAGCGTGGAAATTTTTTGTGGAATAATCCACCCATATGTAGTAGTGTATGTATGGCTTAGACACTATTTGGAGTCCAGCTCCAGTCCATCAACATAAAAGGTGTTATGAAACTGATGATGTCCATAATATAAGCCGACATGAAAAATTGGGTCGGTTGCCCCTTGACTCTTAGTGACTGATATCTTGCAATCTCTTGAACCAAACTGTCTGACAATATTTTATCCCAATCAAAAGAATATCCCTGTGCTACTGAGTGCATAATAGGTATCCACGAAAAAAAGAAATGGGTTGTGTTTTCCTTCCCATAGAGCCTACACATCATCATCGCTATGTACATTATATGAGGTTCTAGTGCAGTAAATGGGTATATACCATGGGAATCAGCTCTGAACTTTTCGGGGCACGAATAATAGTCTTTAATTAAACCGAGAAGGTTTTTTCTGTATTGGTCGCATTCCTTCTTGTTGAACTCTACTAGGAAATTTTCATTGTAAATGAAATTGGATACTGGAAACAATTTGTTAATCACTTGTATATGTTATGTCTTGAAATACCCAACTGCAACCTATTCTGAATTGAAAATAGTTCTGGTTAGGATATCTACGTGGTCTAGTGCCCAATCGATCATATCATTGCAGGGAAAGATCTTAGGCCTTGTCGCTATCTCATGTATCTCTGATTGAGCAACAATTTTTTATTTGGTAGATAGGTCCTCCTTCTCGTTGTCGCTTGAATCATCAGGGAAATTTACCAATTCATATTGTAATATGTTGAATACTTGTGTCCAGGATTTGACAGTGTCTATGCTTCTAGGTGAGGTGTCGGAGAGAACATTTGTATTCTGTCATGAACTTTCACTGGTCTCTTTAGTTTCTTTTCGTGGTGGCATGGTATCAGATCTCAGAGTTTTTTTATCTGTCACTAAAAATGTAGAAGATTGATTGTTTCGCTAAGCCAGCTCCGTGAAAATGCGAATGTAATTCAAAATGAAAAAATCTTCTTTGCCTTAAGAGCATCAATTTGCGTTTACCTTCACTGACAATGTGTTTAATTCCTTTAGTAAAAATATTTAGGCGATAAAGAAGGATATTATTTGAAATCATTTCCCTAGATCAACTATTAGTGCCATTAATGGTCAATGTTTCATGAACGGGAAAAGCATAGATAAAATTAGAATTTACCCAAAATGCAAATCAACAAAACTTAATCATGATATAAGATTGTTCAATATGTTAATGAATCAAGTTTATTTTGTTAATTAATCATGATTAACCTTAATCCATTTTAGGGTTTCAGACATCAAGTTATCCTATACTAGTTCGAGCTATGTTCTCTGAATCGCGAAATCATGATTGATTAATTAATATTAATCACTTTTAACCTTTTAAAAAATCATGATTAACTTGAAGGGTTTCATGATTTCGGGTATCAGTACTTTGGTTTTCATTCGAGGTAGGATCCCCGAAACGTGAAATTACGATAAGGTTTAATTATCGTTAATCATTTTTAATCGTTTAACTAACATGATTTAACTTTATATAGTTTCGTGACTTCGTATATCGGGACTTTGGAGTTCTTACATGTTGGAATGTTAGTATCGCGAAACCCCAAAACCTGACATTTCAAAGGTAGCCTTTAGTGATTTGACCTTTTAATGCATGGGCGGCTCCATAACTTTTAAGGATTTTAGATCGTTGGATTCAATGGAAGACTTCATCAATGGTGATATTCAAGTGTGCGTTTGTCCTTATTTAAACAAGAATGAAACTTATCTAAGTCTAAAGTTTAAAAAATATATATATATCCCAACATTACCATTGATGAAATGAAGTGCCACCTAAATGATTTTATAGAGGATGATATTATATTCAAATATATGTGGCCACCTTGACCCAAAAATCCTCTTTCCAAGTCGAATATTTACCAAAACGAGAAAAAATTCAAAAAATTGAAAGTTTGACAGAAGGGTCGCGTTGTGGGTTGCATTGCACAGAATGGTCACACCGTGGGTCGCACTGCTCCCAAAAAGAAACAAAACCTTCATGTTTTCATAAATTTTTCTCTTCTTTCCTTATGATGGCTATAAATCTTCCATGATAGATGAACTTCCCTTTGAATGACTTAGAATTATGATTTCCAAAACTTCATCCAACTTGCCTCTTTCTTCGTAGGTTCGTCATGGGAAAAAAACAAAATCACTGTCCATTTTTTTGAAGGAAAAGAGGTGGAAATTTATCAATATCCAAAATCATATCACAAATACTTGAGTATACCTCAGTCACTTATATTTATTGGGAAGACTGGATGAAGATTTTTCTTTTAGGAAAATTGTCAGGTTCAATCTCCAAGATATGCCTCTCAAAGATTCACCCATATCTCCCAAATCCAAATAACTGGTGGGAAAATGAGAGAGTTTTTTGAATGGGAGCTCATGATTGTGAAAAAACTCTCTCACTTTCCAAAAATACTTTTCCATCTCATCATAATCTATCCCCAATAAACATGACTAAAACAGGAAAATACAGATTTCAAAATCTAGTCATATCCCTACATTCTAGGATTTGATCCCTAGAATGTTTCCATTGATAAAATGAAGTGCCACCTACATGATTTTATACAGGATTATATTATATTCAAATATATGTTTCCACCTTAACCCAAAAATCCTCTTTCTAGGTCGAATTTTTACCAAAATGGGAAAAAATTCAAAAATTTGAAAGTTTGACAGAAGGGTCGCGTCGTGGGTTGCACTGCTCCCAAAATGCAACAAAACCCTCTTTTTTTTCAAAACAATTTCTATTATGTTCTTGTGAGGGATATAACTCTACCATGATATATGAAATTCCCTGTGAATGACTTAGAATTATGATCTCCAAAACTTCATCCAACTTGCCTCTTTCTTCGTAGGTTCGTCATGGGCAAAACACAAAATTACTGTCCATTTTGTTGAAGGAAAAGAGGTGGAAATTTATCAATATCCAAAACAAGAGCAAAAATAATTGAGTATACCTCAGTCACTTATATTTATTGGGAAGGTTGGATGAAGAGTTTTCTTTTAGAAAAATTGACAGGTTCAATCTCCAAGATATACCTCTCAAAGATTCACCCATATCTCCCAAATACAAGCAGCTTTTCAGAAAATGAGCAAGGTTTTTGAAGGGGAGATTGTGATTGTGAAAAATATCTCTCACTTTCCAAAAATACCTTTCCATATCATCAGAATATATATCCATTATACATGACTAAAACAGAAAAATATAGATTTCAAAATCTTATCATATCCCTACATTCTAGGATTTGATCCCTAGAATGTTTCCATTGATGAAATGAAGTGCCACGTGGATTATTTTATAGAGTATGATATTATATTCAAATATATGTGTCCACCTTTAACCAAAAAACCTCTTTCCAAGTTGAAGTTTTACCAAAAAGGGAAAAAAATAAAAAAAAAATGAAAGTTTGATAGAAGGGTCGCGTCGTGGGTCACGCTGCACAGAAGGGTCGTGTCGTGGGTCACACTTCTCCCAAAATGAAACAAAACCCTCATTTTTTCAATTTTATTTCTCTTATGTTCTTGTGAGGTATATAACTCTACCATGATAGATGAACTTCCCTGTGAATGACTTAGAATTATGATCTCCAAAACTTCTTCCAACTTGTCTCTTTCTTCGTAGGTTCGTCATGTGAAAAACACAAAATTACTGTCCATTTTGTTGAAGGCAAAGAGGTGGAAATTTATAAATATCCAAAATCAGAGAACAGAGAATTGAGTATACCTCAGTTACTTTTCTTTATTGGTAAGGATGGATGAAGAGTTTTCTTTTAGGAAAATTGACAGGTTCAATCTCCAAGGGTCCAACCTGAATTTTACCTTCCTTGAAATTCTGCACAAAATCTCTTAACACCTCCAGATGATAGCCCTCTAATTTCTGGAAATACCTCTAGTAGCCAATCCTCTTAAAGGAAGCCACATGGTTTTAATATTGTTTAATGATGTTTGTGTCTGATGTCTCAAATCTGACAAGAGAGCCTAACCTATCCTTGAATAGGATCCTTCTTTGGAGCCATTTGCAGCATGTAGCAATATTTCTCTGCACAAGAAACTGTTATAACCAAACTTGTTAATGAAATCCTTCTTTTGCATGCAAAATGATTTCGGAAAACTGAGTTAATATCTTTAAACCAAATCTTGGAGGGAAATTTAGCTTGTTGGTGACGTCCTCCAAACTTCAAAACCTTCTCCTTAACTGCTGTAAGTGATTTGACATCATTTCATTATGAAACAGTAAACTTACAATAGTTTGTAGCGAACTATATAGAGAAAACAAGGTTTGCGCTACAAACTTGTGATGAGTTGTTAGTGCAATGGTTACAAAAAACACTGCATGCGCTACAAACTCGTGAATTTTTGAATTTTGATATGGAAAAGATCTCATAATGACTAAAAATGACCAATGAGGGATAATTATGACAATTAATGACGTTTGTGGGTGTAGGAACCAATCTTGGACTTAGGATGACTAACACTAAGGCATTTTAAAACATGACTAATTTGACTAAGTGACCTTTGAATACCACTAGTCATCCTTCCAATACAACTGACATGAACATACTGAATTGAGATATTCATAATGCTTGATGATTAAATAAAAAACTTTGAAAATTTCAAGACTCAAAAACTTATTAAAGGATGTTTGGAATGGGACATTTCAGGAGCTAACAGACATTTCCAATGTCTTTCCACATTACAATCACTCCACTAGATACTTCCTTATGATAGGATATAATAAAAGAGGATCCCTTTCAAATCATATTTACAACCCCAATATACATTACTAAGTTGACTAAGAACTAGATGTAATTTAACTAACACAACTATTTGAGACTTCCAAGCCCTTATTAGCCTATTTAACTCAATTGATTAGACAAGTAGAAGGAAATTACCTATAGGGAGGAGTTTTGTGCCCCCACCACCTTTTTGTAATTAGCAACATAGTAGACCACATTCCCACCTTCAAAAGTAGGGGGGAAATCCATGTAGTCATTAAGTGTTTCTATATGTCCTGCTTGCAAACTTGGACCTACATGATGATTGTAGTATTGCTTTACATAAACTGATGTTTGCCTCTTGTAGGCCTAAAATTGGAGTAGTTCTCTTGAAGATCTTGTTATCATTCTCCCTCCTTGGATCACTGTCACTGCAAACTCTATTTCACCTTGAATGCTTCCATAAGACACTATAGCACTGAACACAATGCTTCATTTGTTACCACACCACTCATTAGTGGGTGACTCTCCCACACCCATCTTCTCAACTAAGTTATGCATGTCAAGTGTTTCAACCCAAAACACTTCCACTAAGGTGTTCCTTGTTGTCGTGTTCTTTCTAGTGACTCACTTGATACCTACAACCTTATCATGTCGCAGACCTATCCAACCTATAAATTCACACTCTTCCATCTTTGACTACGATGTATTCTCCATTAAGCTTTGTCATCCCTTTTTTCCACCAAGACAATGACACTTTTTTCATCGCAACTTAAGACAAATTGATATGCAACATATGCACAACTTGTTTCACTTTAATGAGCACCTCACCCATATTTCAATGCAACTTGTAATGTGTGTGGCTACACCATGTCAAGTTCCTAAGTCACAACCGACTCATCCCATTTTCCTTCACCTTGATCAAAATAGTACATGTGGAAAGTGCATTTGTTCTTTATGGGAAAAAAAAAATCCTTACATCCTCCCCCAGTTATGTTCAATGTTGCCCTAACAACATCCTCATAAATTCTACATGTCTATGTCAACTAACTACTATACTACACAGACTCACGATCCATTTTCAACTAAACGCACTTCAATTTCTTCACATTGCCACACACACTTGTACTTACCTTCAACTCCAATTTCCCATGACTTAGTACACCTTTGTCTTCATGCCTTCAAATAAGCTAGGTAGCTAGTCCAATTCTACATCGAAAACCATGAAAGTACATCATCGTGTGTTGTAGAAGCAAACACTCCTACTCAAATTTTCTAATGCACTTCTTTGTATGTGATTCTCTCTTTAATAGACTCAAGTGCCTAATATCGTGTTTAAAATATTCTAAGTCCTACTATGGATTCAAACCTAGTAAACAACTTTTTGTGTGGGCCTTCATCCACCACAGTTTACCAAAAACCTACACTCAAGATCTTATTTGATGTCTTAAAACCTCCAACTTCCTCTTTGTAAGGTTTCACTATTGCATGATTGGTTGTTGCAATCATAGTCATGGTAGTCTCCTAGTGATTGTACTCTATTTCCCCCTCAACATCGGAATTACGTGAATTTTTGTGTCATCAAAGCTTAACAAATTGTTAAGGTGAGGGATTGGTGCCACCTATCACATCCTCATAAACTCTTGCACAAAAACAACTTCAAAGTCATCCATGTGTACCACTTTGAAACTAGTAGTTCCACTCTAGTGTCCAAGATATAAATTGACTCCTTTAGCCAAGCCAACCACCCTACCTATGTTAGAGTTTACTGCCTTGAAAAAAGACTGCACCAATTTCAACTACACATTGAGTTTAACAGCCACTACTTCCTACATAAAAATGTGGGTTGCACTATTTTTAACCATCTCCATAACTAACTTATTCTTCAAATTGGATTAAAAAAAACTAATATTTGTATAGTTCTACTCTTGGCTTCAATAAAACTAATATTTGTATAGTTCTACTCTTGGCTTGCCTTAGACATATTGCCAACTAAAGAACCCAAGATTTGCAACACACCAATTGATGGTTGAATTTCTGACTCCATAGCATTGAACCTCATATTCAACGGACATTTATTATAATATTTATAATTTTCCCCGACTAATATTGGTAATTTCAACCTAGTCTAATTGTGCATCCAAAACTGAAGATATAAAAAAATTATTTAGAACTTTGAATATAGAAAAAAAGTTCATAAATTGGAACTAGGATGATGATGGACTACTCACTAACAACATGTGCACATGCAATAGAAGGTACGACCAAGGAGATGCCTATCAGATATTTCTTCATCAAGTGAGGAAATCTTAGGACAAATAGAGGGAAATGCGACTGCATCTAGTAGATATGATAAGAAAACAAGGACCAAAGGTGAAAAATTCAGAATAAAATTTTGTAGACGCATGGAATTTTTTCTTGCCGAAAGAGGATCATACTCTTATGATGATGAGAGCATATGAGACATAGATGTGCCACTGAGGTATAAGCATCTGGTGAAACAATGGGTACCTAAGGAACTAACTCCTATAAATGTTGACTTCATTGTCAACAATAGGACATATCGCATTGCACCATCCTCCCTGCATGGCCTGGGGATATTTTCCATGGATGGAATAATTGTAAAATACAATACAATAATTGAATTGATGGACTATGTCAGACCGTGTTACAATTATAATGATTGGATGTGGCTAGTCCGATACATGCGAAGTATGTGGAGATATGCACTTGCCACAAATTATATACAACTAATAAACAAGGATAAAAAGAAGGGAGTGACTATCTATATTGATGGAAGGCCTAAAACTTCTTGCAATATCACAGGGTTTATAAATAAAACACGACCCGGGAAAACAAACAAACAACCGAATTTCATATATGAGGGAGGTGAAGAGAATCATGTAGTCTTGTGCGCAATAAAAAGGATAGCTCTCGGGGAAGAGTTATTAGTGGATTACCATTTGAATCGAATAGAAACATCAATTGATAGTGTGTGGATACTTATGCAACACCTCTTTAATAAACCTCTACTTATTGCATTATATTTTTTTATTATCTTTAACATTGTTTTAAATATTTCACGGTCCCAATTTTATAATAATGTGGGAGCTTGATCATTGAGGTTGATTTTATTTGGGTGGCAATCAATTTTTTTGTCATCATTAACAAGTTTTTAAATATTTGGGGGTTCTAATTATATTATAATGTGGTAGGATGATCGTGGAAAAGGGCCAGCCGAAGAACATGTAAATGATTATCAATTTCCACTTTCATTTTACGTGAATTTTATTAAAATAACATTGTTTTTGTTGAAATTATATGTAGTCGGCAGGCCATGTTGATCATGATTACGTCGATGAGGAGGGGTTGTAGTCATACCCTAATCTGATGGTATTAATAAATAAAAAATCATTAAAGTGAACAAGGAACTTGTTAGCTTATTAGATCGTCCAGATCAAACTCCCGATTTCCTAGCAAAGATCAATCTCCTTATGTCACAACTTAACACATATAAGGTAATAACCATAATTTAAAGTGATTTTTTCTAATGTACTCATATGTTAAATTATGAAACTTTCTTCATTAACTTTTACATTATCTAACGATTTTTGTTTTTGTTTTTTATAAAGAGATTTTTGGATCCTGTTCAAGCCAGTGTTGGTAGTAGTGGCGCTATAGAGATGCTACAAAGTCATGATGCGGGAAATCATATAACTACTAGAGTATTGTTTACTTCTCCATCTTCCACACCTAATTTAGATAGGAGCCATGACAGGTACCACCAAACATCCACACATCGGTTAGAGTCTAGAGATGGTGGCAGAGGTGTGGTTGGTGATGTGGTTGACATGGTTGCATTTCCTAGAGCTAGACGTGTGATAAGCATGGGGACCCTTCCATGCACATTTTTGGTCGATGTTAATGGAATTCCATTAAAAAAATCAAGACTCCCAGGTAGTTTTAATTCATATTTTAATCGTTTAATGTTGTCCATATCATACACAAATCATCTGGATTATTAATTTTAAATTAATGATCATATATATTTGTGTGTAGGAAACAACCATTTTTATAGGCACCTAGAGAGCAAGGCCTTGTTGATTTTAGGGGCAACCTTACGCATGAGGTGGAATTTCCATAATTCCAACCTGAAAAAGGAACTTATGGATTATTTTGAAGGCCTCTTTGGAGTAGACACGTTCAATAAAAAAGCGGTCACCTATGTAGAGAGATAATATTTAAAATATACATGGGATGTTTATAGATGAAACTTGGCACAAAATCCTATGTATGCGCATCCTCCCTCAATTCTAGAGAGGGAGTGGAAGACGATCATTGATGATGCAAAAGATAATATTTTGAAAAAATTAGGAGAAAAAATAACTAGTACACCAAGGTAAATTACAATATTAAGATTTCAATACCATCTTATTTTTCTTTAGATCTAAAGAAAAGTGTGGTTATATATAACATACTTGAAAATTTTGATGATAGGTTGCCTGACACTTCAAAGGAAACCAAAGCAAGGATTTCCAAACATGGCCAATACAAGCTAGGCCAGGGAGACTACTCGAGGTTATAGTCACGAATTGTAAGTACCCAAACATCTTAAGAATATTATTTGTATCGCCTTACAACTTTCAGGTAATTGTAACGAAAAACATTAAAAAACCATACCCTTATGCAATGTGGGGCGACGACTTCAGAACTGAAACCACGGAGGAAGACCTCCAACTTGGTTACAAGTACGGTTATAAATTCATGGTTGATCGTAGGAAAAGCATGGGGCATACCCCAAGATCCAGTTTGCAGGATAAGGTAAATAAAAATCAGTCCACATTTACCTTTTACTACTTATAAAATATGTAAATGTTTGATATCGTCCATAATTTAATGTATTAATTTGTTTTAATCAGGGCATAAACACTGTCAATGAAACCATTAGTAGTGGACAACAGAGCGTTGATAGTGCAACACAGCCAAAAGATCATGGTGCTCCCCAGCAACCCCATCTCAGTGGGGTGAAACCCTAAGATGTTCCTGTGACCGAGGCCCACAACAGTAAAATGGTTGTATATTAATCATATACTTAATAATTATGTACTTATAAATTTTGATGTTTCAATGGTAGATAATGTCATAATTGATCCTCCTCGACCTGAAGATCAGGTGAATAGGCCAGAAGCCATTCCAACGGTGCCAACTAGAGGACTAGGTAAATAATTACATTGCAGAGTTTTTTTTTAATATTAATGAACTACTTCAATGCTATTTAAAAATTGACCATATAAATTTAATATTTTTTCTTTTTGTAGGTGATGGCCCCTCATAACAGCATCCATGTCGTGGGTATGAGACCATACATACTCGGCATGAAAGGACTGAAACAACATCAACTGCTAAAGATCACCCAATAAACGAAGACATGGAGATGGATGAATTACTTAAGACCTGGAAAACACAAAAGAAGACTAAAATAAATTTGTGATGTGTAATAATTTTATAAGACAGATAGATGTACATTATATAGTTGAACATGTAATGATGCATATAATGCATTGACATTATGGGTACTTTTTCATCTGATAATATACACAAGTCTATTTCTATGGCTTGTATATATCTGTGAATGTAATTTTGTTATACATTTAATGATAACTCCAACTTCTCTTAGACTTGGTATATATTGATTCAATACTCCTTGGTTCTATTGGTTCTATTGGCCTTGACATACAATTTTTGCATCAATTTGTGGCTCCATGGATATCATCCTAGCGATTTGAAGGCATTGGTAAACGTGAAATTTAAGAGATTGAATTGTTCAAGTTTGGATTTAAATTTTACATTCTTGTTTGTTTGTGGGTTTCAAGAGTTCCAAACTTGTATCTGTTTGTCTTTTAAGAATGCTAATCTCTTTTTATTTTAAAATATAACGTGAGAATCCGAGAAAGACTTGGTGCCTTGTGCTTGGGCTATGGAGTCTAGGCAACAAATAGAACTTGAATATGCAATATGCAACTTCCAAAATCTTGTGACATGATATATGCAACTTTGAAAGTATTGTGACACGTGACATGTGGAAACACTACTACATATTGAAACAATTGTGACGACTACTTGTGACGAAAGTACTCTTTCATCGCAAACTTCAAGAGAAAATGTTCAATTTTTCAATTTTGATCTAAATACACCCCATATTCGTCTCTCTCTCGAAGGAAACAAACTTTCATCTTTGATTTAGTCGCAAGAGCGACGCTCACTATTGATTGTTACACTTTCATCTGTGTTTTTGTCGCAAGAGAGATGCTCACTATAACTGTTCTCGTCTTCCACAAAGTGACATAAATATAACAAATAAACATCTCTCCATTTGATAGGTAATCTTAATTAAACAAATAGACATCTCTCTATAAATTAACAATGGCAGTCCTAGTCAATAAATTTCATAGACTTCCTTTCAAGAATATAACTATAGCGTGAAGAGCTTAAGTCTAAATTGTTCCCTATTATCATTATATCAATGGGAACAGGGGCCAAAACATAGGTGGCTTGAGCATGGATAGAGTCGGAATTTTGGTACTTACCTGACTCGTCTAGATGTCTAGATCTCCTCTCAACATTCGGTCAACCCTTCTCACCTTGTATTCCCGCGATTTCAAATCCACAACATTTCAATTCAGAAAAAATAATTATGAATGCATTTCCAGTTCAAAATATTAGTCGAGGATAATAATGATAGTAATAATATATATATGAAACCTGACAGCACAATTCACATTTGGAATCTCCTCCTTTTTTATGGGACCAACGCTCGATGCATTTCCTGTGAGCATAGTGTGTAGCCAAAAGAACACATGTTTTGTAAGAACATGTTTATGATAAAATATGACAAAATACTTGACACCCATAAACCTGTCATTCATCAAAGATGACAAAATATAAACCACTTTTATCTATCCCCTAAACCATGTACCTTCAAGGTGCCAGAACAGGCACAGGGAATATCCATACTTCCTTTATTAATGAAAGGTGGAGATATTTAAAAAATGAGATGAAATTTGGTGAATAAAAATATTTATAAAAAAGTTTTTGCAAATACATAAATTCATTCTTTTGGTAAATCAACTAAATTTTTATTGATATGCAACTTATATGACAATACATTGATCAAATTTTTTTAACCCATAATGTTTTCAATATTCCTTCTAGGTCACACTAACCATTGTCATTGACCATCTCATACAAAAGGATGTCAATATTAACAAGATAAACGAAATCTCTGTTCAAATTTCAGGGACTTCCTTTTGAGGATATAACTACAGCGTGAAGAGCTTAAGTCTAAATTATTCCTTATTATCATTATATCAGTGGGAACAGCGGCCAAAACATAGGTGGCCTAGACATGGATAGAGTCAGAATTTTGGTACTTACCTGAATCGTTTGGATGTCCGGATCTCCTCTCGGCATTCGTTCAACCCTTCTCGCCTTGTATTCCCGTGATTTCAAATCCACAACATTTCATTTCAGAATATATATATGAAATTGTTGATAGTAAGAATAAAAAAATGGCCAAATAAAAAGTCATGAAACCTGACAACACAATTCACATTTGGAATCTCCTCCTTTTTTATGGGACCAATGCTCGATGCATTTCATGTGAGCATACTGTGGAGCCAAAAAAACACATGTTTTCTATGAACATGTTTATGATAAAATATGACAAAATACTTGAAACCCATAAACATGTCATTCATCAAAGATGACAAAATATAAACCACTTTTATCTATCCCCTAAACCATGTACCTTCAAGGTGCCAAAACAGGCACTGGGAATCTCCATATTTCCTTTATTAATGAAAGACATAGATATTTAAAAAATGAGATGAAATTTGGTGAATAAAAATATTTATTAATTTTTTTTTGCAAATACATAAATTCATTTCACTTTGAGAAGGACTTTGGAGGGTCCAATTCATGGTCATTTTTGGTGGCAATGCTGGTATGTTCTCCTTGATATTGGTTGCATTTCCACTTTCTCCTAGATATAATTTAGTTAGCTACATTTAATATTAAATTGTTGCATTGAATGTTAGTTTCATTTCACTTAATCCCATGAAAAACCTAAATTACAATAATTGAAAAACCTAAAATATCTTCTCTATGGGTTGTTCTCTTTCAGTCCCAAAGGAAAAGTACATGATTGGTATAGTGTATTACCTATTCAATCAATTCAAGGCTAGAAGTAGTTTAAAGAAAATTTAGAAAGTCATTATTGAAATTCTCATCTTGTAATTGAATTGTTGCAATAATTGTGTGAAAAACATAAATAAGACAAAGAGTTTGTATGATATTTCAATACAAGGTTGCATCAGATGTATTACTCATTACACAAAAATCATAGGCCCACACCATAGTTGGCTTGTGTTTTGTATCTATGTTCTCTTCCCTTCACAATTCCTTTGTTCATTATGTAGAAAGGAATTGAAATTGTAGAGTTGGCACAAAAACAAGCACACACAATTGAAAATGAGTTGTATATGTGTCACCTATCTCAAATTTTGTCTCCATATTTTGAAGACTCCATGGTTGAAAAAATAAATTTTCCAATATCAAGCATAGATGATGAGGGAGAACATTCATTTGAGAATGTGATCATATTTTAATTGTTGCAATAAGAGATAAATAATAGAGTAGATGTTGGTATGCACAATGTTGTTGTGGAAATTTTCCGTTAAGTTTTGGTAGGAAAAGTATGTGCATAATAATGAGAGTAATAACACTTTGAATTTTTATCATTGAGTGCTAGCATACGTTATTAGATAATTGAATGACCCATGTCACCTATGGTTATGTAATTTTTTTTCCTACAATACTACACCTACGAATATGTAATTTTTCACCCTAACCATATTGATTTACTTACAAAAGTAGTGTGCCATGTGAATACTACTCAAAAAACAAATGTTCAAGATTAATGAACTCAAGAATTAGACCCAATTTTAAATATCCTTTAGCATTTGCCAACAACCAATGCCATGAGAACATTGGTTAGGATATTCCATGCATACCATTGTATCATTTTTATGATATTTCTTAATGAGTATGGATATGCCTACCTTGTCCCTATTGGGATCTTGTACACCTATCACCTTTTGAATTTGTTGTTGATAGGTGGTACTCTATGGTTCATCAGCATGTGGTCCTCCTTCCTTGGCCACTTGTCTCCCTCCTTGGTCCTCTCTGAGCATTGCAAATAAAATTGTGATGCATTGCAAAGTGGTTGATCTCTAAAATAATATTGATCTCTAAATTTCAAACAAGTTCTTTAACATGATATTTTGTTGGCACCTTTGTCAGTAGAGTTTAGGTTCCTCCTACTTGGACTACATATAGACTTCAACTCTACTTCAAAATCCTTGCCATATGTGCACTGGAAAATCAACAAGGCTTTATATCCCAGAGTCTAAGCAAGAGAGTCAATCCCAAAAACAAGGGTTTCTACAAAAGGAACTAGTCATAAAAATCCAAGGCTAAATTCTCAAGATAATGATCTACCATAAGGCCGGTACTAGAATGGTTGGTTCCCTTTCTCCAACATTTGAACCCAATTTATACTATCAAAAGTTGGTTAAGTTTGTTGGAAATAATAATTAGGGTTGTACAGTTGCACGGATCTCGTAAACCCCTCTTAGGAGTGCATACTTAATGTTGATTTTTTACTTTTTACAATTTTTGGAAGACACCCTGTCGTTCTTAAAAGAAACACATGGGTACCAGTGCATTTCTCAAAGGAAGAATGTGGGTATGAGGTAAAAAAACAATTTAGCATATGTTTCATGTGGATCAAAGATATTCAATGGCTAATATCTTGGGCACCAAGGAATCCATGGTAATTTGAAACCAAATAATTTTATAACATGAGGTGCTTTCAACTTCCAAACAAATGTCCTTTAAGGAGTACTTGGTTAAAAAAAGTTTTCATCTACAAAAAAATGCTTCAATCCCTCCTTTGCCTATACATATATCATGGAAAAAGATAAAGTTGTGCCATCGATGGAGATCACATAGTCACAAGTAAACCCAATAGATTTAGAATACCACTTAACGTAATCACAAGAGAGATGTACTCATACCATAGTGTGCAAACGAAATTTACCATAACCAGTAACAATTAACCATGAGTAGAGTGAGCTTTTTAGGGGTTCTCTTAGGAAACAAATAAATGATATGTTCATTTAAATGAGATGATTAAAAATGAGGAATGTATAGTATATATACACACATTCTTTAGGGTTGGGGTGATAAACCCAAGAGGTTTAATAGGTTAACCTTATCTAAAATTAAAAAGTGAAATAAATGGGTTAGTTACCCATGTGTAGGGTCCATAAAGCCATCAATAAAAGAGCTCAACATGTGGCCTCACCTAAAGATTAACCACATAATATCAACACCCCTCTTAATATGAAAAAGGGGGCCACAAAGAGAAGATGTTCTAGTACATCATGTTTTCCCCTTTAATGGAAATGCTCCTATACTAATGCATGACATTAGATTGGTGAAGGTGAGATCTAGAAGATATTTGGTGAAGATATCTACTTGTTGATCTAATAAAGGAACACATATTGGCACAAGCTATCCTTGAGCATGAGGTTGCCAAATTTAGTGCATCCAAATATCCATGTGTTTTGTCTTCTGATGATTCATTGGATTATGAATAAGATCAATGGTAATTTGATTGTCACAAAGGTGGAATGAGTTTGTGGAGGAAGACCAATTTAATCAAGCATCATCTGTATCCAGGGAAGATGCTTCCCGACATGAAATTCACTAGCATAGTTGTCTTTAGTGGAGAAGAGAATAACAACTTGTTTCTTATTAGAACACTAACAAATTGGTCCAGAGCCAAGAGAAAAAAAGTATCCCAAGGTAGATATTCTCTCATCAAGATCGGTAACCTAGTGGGAATTGAAAAATCCAAGGAGGCAGATATGAGTACGATCGGGCATGGATGGTACTCGGTCCTCTAGATTTACAATGGTCGTCAAGGGGGCACCAAACACCACAAGACATGTGGTGCTCTTCCAGGTGTTGTACCATATCTCCAGTTGAACCAATTTTAGGGTGGGAAAGATGTTAAAAAGAAAAGAAAAGATGTTAAATTTTAGGGTGGGAAAGATGACATCTCCAGATTTCCTAACATTGTCATCCACCACCATGTCCCGGTTCGAGAATATTAACCCAATTCTCTTTTGATGTTCATGCAGAGTGCACCCTCGATACAAGGATTCCCCATCTCTTAGGATCGACTAACCCATGTCCAAGTGATGTTCACATGGAACATTTCCCCACTTTACTCTTCAAAGTTCTCATTTGAATATTTGATACTACCACCAAGATATGCACCAGGGGCACTTGTTGATATCATGAACAAAAACTATATATTATATAATATATTCATATAACATATAACATATTATAACATGTAAACATATATATATATATATATATATATATATAACATATATATGTTATATATATGGTACATACATAACATATATATGTTATATATGTAACATATATATAACATGTATATGTTACAAATATATAACATACATATGTAACATATATATGTTATATATATGGTACAAGCACAGACCTGACCCCATTTCCACTCACAGAACCCGACCCCATTCGCATTCGCCATTCAAATAGAACTTGATCTCATTCACATTCTCCATTCGAACAAAACCCGACCCCTAACCCCATTCACAAAGAAATTGACCCCATTCACATTCACCTTATGCCATTCGGTCAACCCCATGGTCATTCACCTGACCCTTACATCCTCTTCCAAACAAAACCCTTGACCCTACATCCCCTGCCAAACGATCCACAAAGGCAGACATAGACCCCACCTAGCTATCAAATGACAAAGAGATAGATATTGCGTCCTACCATAGAGACATAGAGGTGTAATAAGAGACGCGTTGAACCCACCAAGGAGCCACAAAGACAAAGAGCGACAAAGAAGAGAACTAGACCAACAATGACTTCCAGTCCGGTAAATTTTCCTCACTCTATCCTTTTCAAAATTTTCATTCTGAAAAGTCTAGGGCACACATGCATCATCGTTTGAATGATATATTCTATATATTCTATCTAGGGCACCATGTTTGAATTAGATATTCTGCATATTTGAGTTAGGGAATATTCGAATTTGAACTTTTGTTCCTAGGGTTTTCCTGGTCACAATGTTATCAGAGGGATATTGCAAATATGGTCATAAAATATGTTGTAGTGTTGTTAGAGGCTAAGTTTGCAGGTTGTAGTGTTGTTAGACTATGATGGACCTTACTAGTATGTTGCTTATAAGCAAGTTTTAGAGGAGGGTCCCTGGTTTTGGGGAAGAGTGGGGATTTTTATATCTCCTTGATTTCCAAATTTTTATGCTAACTCTATGTCAATTACTAGACGATCCATCACCATTGTATAACAGGCCCAAATTTGGGAGTATTTTTGCTAATAAACAAGTGTAATTTTTCTGCTATGTTTCCCTTATTCAATGATTGTGAGAACTTGGTTCCCATTATGTTTTCTATCATTTATATTTTCTGTTATGAAAGAGAATAGTCAAGGCACATGAAATCTATGCCAACCATCTAAAACACTTCAAGAATCCATCTAAAATACCATAACCGCAAATTGGGAAGTCAAGCAGTGTGAAATAGCCTACAGTCCAAGTGTTTGTCAAAAGTACACACTCAGGAATTGATATAAAATTGCTACAGCAGTGAGTAAATTCATAACAACATCTATAAACATTTCAGTGGAAAATTGTTTGGCGAAAGGCCAACACAGTAAAACCAAGAAAAAGACCAAAAATAATTGAGTGGAAATTTTACAGTTTTAAATGCACACAAAGCTCTTCATTAATACATTGCTCATTTAGGAAATAAGGATCGGTATCCAGATTAGCCATTCCTCATAGATTTATTCTCATCTAGTATAATCTTTGAACACCCCTACACTCATAATTGAATTTTTCTGACATGGACTATTCTTTTACCAGAATCCTAATAGTCTCATATTTTTAACAAGATAGGTGACAACAACAACAAAGTAGAGAGATTTATGCATGAACCTAGATGTGAAGGATTTCTACTTAGCAGTTGTTTTTGGTTGAGATAGTTCATGTGCTAGTTGGAGGATTTTTCCATTTCATTATTTGGTTATGCTCCTTGGTTATGAGAGAATGATGAATAATTTCTTAGATCTAAGTCTTTCCAAGGATACAATTTTTATTGTTGTGATTGTACATGTCATTTTTCATTGTTTTGAGAGATCTAGTGTGTATCAATCTACTGATGCCAGTTTGAGCTATTTTTTGGCCAATACCTACTATTGTATAATTTTGGAGATATTTTCGCATCCCTTGGTGTTTATGTGGTGTTGGGATGGAATTTGGTGCAAAATATTCATTGTTGGACGACTTTAATGTCTACATATGGTACCCATGCATAAGATTTGAGGCCATACCTTTTATCTCTATAGTATATATGGTGAAGTCTCCCAAATATAAGGTTGGAAGAGTAGTTGGGCTCAAAATGTGCTAAACCCTTTTAAAAAAATTTGATAACTCATGCAAAGGATGCTAACAACTCCCCACAGTTCAAAAAGGATCATTTACCTTACCAAAAAATACAAATGGAAAAGAACAGGAAACCAGTTGGTATCTTTCATAGTGTAGAAAGTTATTGTGTGCAAATATTTTCTTGTCTTTATTGTCATTATGATAATATTTGACAATGTCAACTTCGATATTCTTTATTTTCTTGAACTTCCATATTTGGAGCATTAAATGCACAACCTGGGCAAGGTAACTATGCATTCATATATGACACATCATTTCTTATGCTCAGTCTTCCTACTACGTGCCTAAAACTACCAATGTCTTCTTCAATATTTAAATCTTGCCTAAAACTTGAGTATCAATTTGGTTTGAGTGATCCTTTTAGGTGCTCACTAAGGGTTCTTAATAAATGTCAAATGAAGAGTGAAGAGTGGAAACTAAATTCTTTGATTGCGGAATAAATCCCTTAGATCTTGATTGAAAATATTTTGGAGACTCTTTGGAGGAAACTCTTTCTATATTTCTTTTAATGCTATGGATGGCTATCTAGAGTGCTCTCTTGAAGAGTTTTTCTTATGATTATTTGCAATTGATGAATGTTCATGTATCAATTGTCATGTGATTTGATTTCATGAGTAAGTGGTCTCTTTAAATCCTCATGGTATTTTATTTGGAATGGTTGTAAGTGCGGTGTTACTTCTCTCCTAAGTTTACAATCAAACTCAGAAATTTTGCAAGACAATAATAACATATGTAGACCAGTTATAGAGGCTATGGAAAGCATGGGGATTTTTATAGATAGAAAATCTTGAAGAAGAACGTGTTCAATGAAATTCAAAAATAGAAAAATATTAATCATCGGGCTAGTAAAAATTACATTGAAATTTGTAGGGGTGGATACACCAAGCCAATATTGGCTATTGAAGAACTTTAGGCCTGTAGTAGTTTCTTAGCAAAAGTGATGTGTACAGACTTAAACTTTTCTTATTTGAGCTAATGGTACAATGCTAATGGCCATTTCTATCATGGAAGTCTCTATTTATTTTTACATATTGTGGCAAGACAATCTATGAACTTGGTCAAGTTATGGATTGTTGTATGGAAAACTCAGGAAGCCAACGACCCTATTTGTGGTGCTTATCCTTTGGGGAAGTGGGTAGATGTGAGATCTTTGATCAGTGAAAATATAGGCCAACATGTGGATACAAGGAGGAATGTTTCCTTAGAAAATTATGACCATTGTTATTAAGGAAGAAGTTTAGAAACATAGGTTTGAAATCATGATTTAAGGAAGATTTTAGGCAACATAAATGGTATTACAACAGAAACAAATTGGTTTCCTTAGCCTTTCATATCTGATAAGAATATATTTCTACCAATTTTTGAGGAGCATCGGATAAGAACACCATTTGCATGATGAAGTATTAACCCTTTTGCATACTTAATGAAGGTAATGAAAACTACAAATTTCCATGTATATAGCATCCACTAAATGTTGTTTTATTGTAAGGAGATGGATCTTCAAGTCTATAAAACAACTAGCTCTCTCCATTATATTTTTATGGTTTCATTGATAGGGAAATTCCATCTAAAATTAGTTGAAGATCCATTGAAAGATGAAGTTTAAGGGTTTGTAATGTTACATTCTTCATCTTGTTTTATCATTTTCATGGATGTATTTGATTGTTGAAGTTTCTCTTGCAAATTTGTTCTAACAATCTTCATCAAGGCCATTTTTCCATAGAAAAAAGAATAAGGTTAAGGTGAAACCTGTTGATGTTATGGTAGTTGCGAAAGGTATTTACCTCCACGTGTATACCTGACAAGAATAGAATATTTTGGGAAGTAAGAAGAAACCCTAATTAGTTGGCTAATAACCCTAGAAGACAAGTCGACTCAAGAGGATAATTTGTATTAGGTTATTAGCCACCAAGAGAAGAATTCAGCTAAAGGAAATACTATATACTAAGTAAATAGTCACCCATAATGAGAATTCGGCCCAGGAAATTTTCCATATTTAGTATAAATATAGGAGGCCAGTCTTCATTTTGGCAGGCATTCTCACAACTGTAGAAGCAACACTTATGCACACTGCAGTTGTCTAGTTGTGCGCAAGTTTGGAGGAGATTTGTTTTTGCAGCTGCTGCAGCTAGCAGATTTTGGTTTTGGCTTGGACTATCTCTTGGTTATGGCTTGGAATCTATAATCAGCTCTTGTTTGGTTCACAAGTCACATCCCAAACCATTTTGATGACTCTTGGCAATTCCTCCTCGGGGCATAAAAGCCTAACAGAGAATCATTTTTGAGTTCCATGAGATGTTGCATGCTTGTTTAGGCATGGGCTAGGTGACCACATTGTCCATTTTCTCTCGATGCATGGTTTCGTAAATTGGACCCCTAAATTTAAATGTTGCATTATTTCTTACTGAGCAAAGAACTAGTTATCAAAAGTGATGAAAAAAAAACTTCCGAGGGGTTGGAACCGGGAGTGAGGGATGCTATAGCTAAACTCTTATTCTAGGAATCCAAAAAATACGATGGTTCCTTAATCAAGGTCTCTGTTTTCATTTTATGCCCAGTTGCAAGTCGCATCCCAAACCATTCTGGGGACTCTTGGCAATTCCTCCTCGAGGCATAAAATCCTAACAGAGCAGCATTTTTGAGTTCCATGATATGTTGCATGCTTGTTTAGGCATGGAATAGGTGACCACATTTTCCATCTTCTCCTGAGGCATGGTTTCGTAAATTGGACCCCTAAATCCAAATGTTGCATTGCTTCTTACTGAGCAAAGCACTAGTTATCGAAATTGATGAAAAAAACAACATTAGAGGGGTTGAAACCAGGAGTGAGGGGTGATATAGATAAAATCCTATGCCAGTAATCCAAAAACGACGATGGTTCCTCAATCCGAATCTTGATTTTTGTTTTATGTCCAGTTGCAAGTCGCATCCCAAACCATTTCGGGGACTCTTGGCAATTCCTCCTCGGGGCATAGAAGCCTAGCAAAGAAGAATTTTTGAGTTCCATGAGATGTTGCATGATTTTTTAGGCATGGACTAGGTGACCACATTGTCCATCCGTTTCCTAGGACTGGTTTCGTAAATTGGACCCCTAAATCCAAATGTTGCATTGCTTCTTACTGAGCAAAGAACTAGTTATCGAAATCGATGAAAAAAACAACTTCTGAGGGGTTGGAACCTGGAGTGAGGGATGATCTAGCTAAAATCCTATGCCAGGAATCCATCAAATTCAACGGTTCCTCAATCTGAGTCTTGGTTTTCATTTTATGCCCAACTGCAAGTCGCATCCCAAACCATTTCAGGGACTCTTGGCCAATTCAACCTCAGGGCATAAAAACCTAACGGAGCAACATTTTTTAGTTCTGTGAGATGCTGTAAGATTGTTTAGGAATGGAATATGTGACCACATTGTCCATATTCTCTTGAGGCACGGTTTCATAAATTGGATCCTTTAATCCAAATTTTGCATTGCTTCAAACTGAGCAAAAAACTAGTTCTCGAAAATGTTGATTACTGCAAATTCCGAGGCATGGCACCCAAGAGTGAGGGGTGATCTATATGAAATCCTATACTAGTAATCCATCATATTCAACAGTTCCTTAATCTGAGTCTTGATATTCTCTATATGCCCAGTTGCAAGCCGCATCCCAAACCATTTCGAGGACTCTTGGCCAATTCCTCCTCATGGCATAAAAACCTAACCGAGTAGAATTTTTGAGTTCCATGAGATGTTGCATTCTTGTTTAGGCATGGACTAGGTGACCACATTGTCCTTCCACTCTCGAGGCATGGTTTCATAAATTGGACCCCTAAATCCAAATGTTGCATTGCTTCTTACTGAGCAAAGCACTAGTTATCGAAATCTACAAAAAAACAACTTCCAAGGGGTTGAAACTGGGAGTGAGGGGTTATATAGAAAAACTCCTATGCCAAGAATCCAAAAAATATGACGGTTCCTTAGTCCGAGTCTCGATTTTCTTTTTATGACAAGTTGCAAGTCGCATCCCAAACCATTTCAGGGACTCTTGGAAATTCCTCCTCGAGGCATAAAAGCCTAACAGAGAAACATTTTTGAGTTCCATGAGATGTTTCATTCTTTTTTAGGCATGGAATAGGTTACCACATTGTCAATCCTCTCTTGAGGCATGGTTTCGTAAATTGGACCCCTAAATCCAAATGTTGCATTGCTTCTTACTGAGAAAAGCACTAGTTATCGAAATCGATGAAAAAAACAACTTCCGAGGGGTTGGAACTGGGATTGAGGGGTGCTCTAGATAAAATCATATGCCAAGAATCCAAAAAATATGACGGTTCCTCAATCCGAGTCTCGGTTTCCATTTTATGTATATTTGCAAGTCGCATCCCAAACCATTTCGAGGACTCTTGGCAATTCCTCCACGAGGCATAAAATCCTAACAGAATAGTATTTTTGAGTTCCATGAGATTTTGAATGCTTATTTAGGCATGGAATGGGTGACCATATTTTCCATCTTCTCCCTAGGCATGGTTTCGTAAATTGGACCCCTAAATCCAAATGTTGCATTTCTTAAAACTGAGCAAAACACTAATTCTCGAAACCATTGAGTACTACAAATTTTGAGGCATGGTACCTAGGAGTGAGGGGTACTCTATATGAAATCCTATCCCATTAATCCATTGGAGTCAACGATTCCTTAATCCGAGTCTCGATATTCGCTATATGCCTAGTTGCAAGTCGCATCCCAAACCATTTCAAGGACTCTTGGTCAATTCCTCCTCATGGCATAAAAACCTAACTGAGTAGCATTTTTGAGTTCCATGAGATGTTGCATGCTTTTTTAGGCATGGAATAGGTGACCACATTGTCCATCCGCTCCTGAGGCATGGTTTCGTAAATTGGACCCCTAAATCCAAATGTTGCATTGCTTCTTACTGAGCAAAGCACTAGTTATCGAAATCGATGAAAAAAATAACTTCCAAGGGGTTGGAACTGGGAGTGAGGGTTGCTCTAGCTAAAATGCTATCCCAGTAATCCATCAAATTCGACGGTTCCTCAATCTGATTCTTAGCTTTCGTTTTATGCCCAGTTGCAAGTCGCATCCCAAACCATTTTAGGGACTCTTGGTCAATTCCTCCTCAGGGAATAAAAACCTAACGGAGCAACATTTTTTAGTTCCATGAGATGTTGCAAGCTTGTTTAGGCATGGACTAGGTGATCACAAGAAGCAAACTAAACTCCTAGTATCATGCTTAGAGCTTAAAGTAAAGGCTTTGAGCCAACACCTTAGGCCTACGAACCAATACCAAGATAAAGGGAACCCAACACCATTGATGAGGTCAAAAAAATAAACTACAATGAGAGAGTTGTGATAGCATGTCACCTAAGCTACAACAAATAAGCAAATAATGCAAGTTTTGTGGATAATAAAAGAGAGCATGAGATGCCATCATCTTGTCCAACTATTTCCATGCCTCCGCTTGGAAATTCTAGGCATTTCCATACAAAAAGAGGATAACTGAGTAACAATAAAAAACACCATGAATATAGTTCAAAAATTGTAACTAAACCTTCAATGGAAATATTAAGAAAGGAACCCACTCACACAACAATTATTATGGTTTGTGAATCCCCATGATATGCATTAGATGTTTTTAGGATGACCTCCCATACCGATAACACAATGTTAAAAGTCATCTCCAAGAAAAATATCAAATTATGATTTTTTTCTTCATAATCATGTTAGTAAAATTCATATAGAGGATCCTCATATAACTTTCCATTGAAAATGTTTTGACAAAGACTCCCCTTCTTAGGGTTCTATCCAATTCTATTATTTCAATCCTTAAATATTATGCTCACCACCCCCATCAATATCTCTTTTGTGTTGCACAAAATTATAGTAGTCGAGATCTTGATCCTCCTGGACTAGAAAAAATTTATCCATAACAATCAAAGGGATGTGCTCCATAATTGGAGTTACCATGTGAGACCTTGAAATGCCTTGCATACCATTTCTTTCTCTCACCCTCAATACAAGCAACTGGAAACTAATGATTCAAAGAAATATGACTTCCCAACACCATGCTATACCAAATCTATTGAATCCAGGGAATCAAACTTTTCCCTAGTAACAATGCCAATCTTCAGCTCCCAAAATTTCACTTTGAAATATGAAGTCCCACATAACAATCAACACCAGCTCGATTCTACTCAAGAGTTCTCACTACCACCGAAGTTTCTCAAACCACATACTACTAATATGCCAAAGGGATCATCTACTAATAATCCAAAGGGATCCACAAGGGTAACATTGTTTCCTCCTACATCCCACACTAAAACCACATACTACTATTATGCCAAAGGGATCTTGGCAAGTCGATCCATTTCCCTCACTAGTTCCTCCATCATTTCTACATATTGCATATGAGACATAGCATGTTAGTATCTCATCTTCAGTAAGTTTTGTATAGGACACTGGTTGTTATTTTAATTAAACTCCAATCCAACTTATATTCCATTAATTTAACATAAATGAGATGTCACACAATGACATAATCGTTCCTCTAGAAACAACCCAAATGGGAAAAACAAATTTCAATGGTTACTCAATTCTCATTTTGAGAATCTTTGGTTACAATGTAACTCATGGATCTTTGTGCATACTTTCCTCTTTGGCCAAAATACCCTTTGAGAGTCGTGTCAAAAGGATGAATAGGAGATCTTCATGAAGAGGTCCAGGAGATATAACTGTCAGTCTTGGAAGATGTCTTTATCCCACCTGAACCTAAGGGGGAACTCCATATGAATGATCGACTCTCCCTATGAGCCAAATAAATCTCTTTGATATTAGGCTCACTCTCATTCTACATAAAGCCTCTACAACTTGACTCCCTCTTATTCTATACAATATCTGGAGCCATCTTCTCCCTCTACATATGCTAACCTCCTCTGAAGTCTGATATCCTATGAACTATTTTGGGAGGTTGCTCCTTCGTACTAGATCCTGACACCTGACTCTCTGTAAAATCCGACTCCTTCTGAGAATGTACTTGGTGGGGCCATCTGCCTCACCACTGGTGGAACCACCTGCTCCTCCTCATAATTGTGACTCTATGTAACTCGAGAAACTTTAAGGTCATTTTTTCTCCCTTAAAGTATCACTGAGATTTGCATGCCTCTCTACATCCTACAAAGTGTCATGAAGCCAAGCTAGCCTCTTCCTAGTCACTGCAACATCTATAGATAGATCCACTAGCTCGACTGGCTCTACTAACGTTTCCTGGTATTATGAGGGATGAACAACTAGATAGGGACTTGTATTGTCATCCTGCTCAAAAATCATTTTTTTTTTTTTTTAAATAAATATATGTCATTACAAGAGCGACGAATTTTAGAAATGTTGCGACAAAATTTCTATACAAATCACGAAAAATTGTATATCAATTTCATCTCAAAATGCCCTTTTCTCGTCTCTCTTGTGATGATCACTTCTATGACTAATTCGTTGCAAATTTCTCCGGATTGTCAATCTTGTGACAATCTGCATATATTGTTGGGCGTGTGACGATCTCCCTATATTGTCTCTCTTGTGACGATCTCTCTAACATGTCGCTAGTGCGACAATATCTCTACATTGTCTCATGTGCAACGATTTTCCTCCTTTGTCTCTCTTTCGATGATGTCCCTACTATCGTCGTTCTTGCGACGTTGTGTTAGTTTCATCGTGCGTGCCACGTCACGTGAAGTGACGTTTGGAAGACCTTAGATTTGTCGCAATATCCACGACATAACATCACAAGAGCGTCGAAATAGTTGTCGCAAAATGACCCAAATTTACTAGTGCAAGCATATTTTCCAAGCAATGTGCAAACTTTAAACTTGGTGCAACATGCAAAAATACACTTTTGGGAGGATGCAATAAGAAGTTTTTGGAAGCTGTAAAAAGAACTTAAAAAATATTACAACTTGTGACATGCGACATCCATATTTTAAAATGTTGCGACATGCGATATGCAACATGCAAAAAGCATACGTTCCATGCACATGAACTTTTAACTTGGTCTGACTTGTTAACTTTGAACTTGGTGTGACATGTGACATGCAGAACTTGAACTTGGTGCGACGTATGATATGTGAACTTTGAACTTTGTGTGACATAAAACATGCATCTTTTTTAAACTTGTGAAACACATATTTTAGTATTTTCACCATAACTTGTGAACCCAAAATTTGTTTTGTGTCATATTTGTACCATTGTAAAGGTCTTGTTAAGATATGAAACTTCATTGTTACAACGTGCATCATCTCAATCTTCATGTCTACAATATGTGGAGGGTTATTCAAGGTTTCAATACTTTCTTCACATTTTCCTACTTTAATCTTCTCATGGTCATGTTAATCCATATAGATCATCATGATATAAACACTCATTGTTATAATGTTGACATAAATTCCAATCTTCACTTTTTCAATTAGAGGGAACAAGTTTGGAAACAATTTAATGTTTTTAGTTCTATGAAATTTCTTTTGTTTCTTCAACAACCTTAAGGATTAAACATTAGGGGTTGGAAATGGTGATGTCAAACGTTTTATAATATTTTTTCATAGCATTACCCTTGTTTTCATTGTGTCTCGCATGAAAAAAAAACAAAATCACATTACCATTGTCAATTTATATGTGGAGATTTATTCAAGGTTTCAAGACTTTCTTCATATTGTCCTACTTTAATACTCTCATGGTCATGTTAATCCATATAGAGGTTCATGATATAAACATTCATTGTTATAATGTTCACATAAATTCCAATCTTCACTTTTTCGATTAGAGGGCACAATTTTGGCAACAATTTAATGTTTTTAGTTCCATGAAATTTCTTTTGT
The DNA here is from genome assembly GCA_000966675.3 of Picea glauca. Taxonomy (NCBI): domain Eukaryota; kingdom Viridiplantae; phylum Streptophyta; class Pinopsida; order Pinales; family Pinaceae; genus Picea; species Picea glauca. The sequence continues at coordinate 28,198 of JZKD02S1982960.1, forward strand.
TTCTTCAACAACATTAAGGATTAAACATGAGGGGTTGGAAATGGTGATGTCAAATATTTACTCTTTCACACATGTGCATCATCTCAATCTTCATGTCTACAATATGTGGAGGGTTATTCAAGGTTTCAAGACTTTCTTCATATTTTCCTACTTTATTCCTCTCATGGTCATGTTAATCCATATAGAGGTTCATGATATAAACACTCATTGTTCTAATGTTGATATAAATTCCAATATTCACTTTGTCAATTAGAGGGCACAATTTTGGCAACAATTTAATGTTTTTAGTTCCATGAAAATTCTTTTGTTTCTTCTACAACATTAAGGATTAAACATGAGGGGTTGGAAATGGCGATGTCAAACATTTTATAATATTTTTCCATAGCATTACCCTTATTTGCATTGTGTCTTTACATTTTATAATCCATATAGAGGTTCATGATATAAACACTCATTGTTATAATGTTGACATAAATTCCAATCTTTACTTTGTCGATTACAGGGCACAATTTTGGCAACAATTTAATGTTTTTAGTTCCATGAAATTTCTTTTGCTTCTTCAACAACATTAAGAATTGCTTCTTCATGTCTTTTGTTTCACATGTTCAAATATATATGTAAAAATTTGACCTCAAAATCTTAGGTTGAGGTTCATCCATATACATATAGATAGACATGAATTTGGGTACCTTGGAATTCTAGTGAAATACAAAGGACAAAAATCTTTAAGGGCTCCTTCTTTATTATAATTTTATTTTCTCAAAACCTAGTGTTACATTTTTATTTAGGTCATCATCATATTTTTCTTATAGTTTCCTATGTAAACCTATTATTTCAACCTCCTGTGTTGGTTCCTCATGGACAAATTTCATAATTTTGTCATTGATGAGAGAAACCAATGTTATGGCCCCGATTATTTGTCACTCATGTTCTTCGATATATACTTGATTCACATAACCTCATTAAGCATAGATTAATGATAATTTCCTTTCACTTTGATTTAGCACCAATAATTTGATTATCATTGAACCCATGGTTAGTGCTAGATGCAATTTATCCTTAATTTTGTACTATAGTTCAAGAAAAAGAGAGATCAATGCTATCATGAATTTCTAGAGTAGCACATGCCATACCATTTTTATCTCGAAACATGCCATGAACATGTTCACATTCTCCATTTTATATTTCAATATTGGGATCATTAGTATCTCGTTCATTATTATAAATTCCCAAGGTTTTTCCACACATCTTACAAACCACTACTAAAATAGAGGAAACCCAACACCATCAATGAAGAAAACACAATAAATGACAATGAGAGAGTTTTGACCATATGTCAACTAATTTGTCCCTTTAAAAAAACTTCATTGATCTGCAAGAGAGAAATGTGTCTATGAGAAAAGACCCAGTTTATCCCCCACATATATTCAATAAGGTGTGTGGAATAAACACACTCTCAAAACAAAAAACAATTCACAAGAAGTGGCCTAAAACCCTAGTATCATGCTTAGGGATTAATGTAAAGACTTTGAGCCAACACCTTAGGCCTATGAACCAATACAAGGATAAAGGGAACCCAACACCATTTATGAGGTCAAAAAAATAAACTACAATGAGAGAGTTGTGATAGCATGTCACCTAAGCTACAATAAGTAAGAAAATAATGCAACTTTTGTGGATAATAAAAGAGAGCATGATATTTCATCATCTTTTCCAACTAACGCCATGCCTCCACTTGTAAATTCTAGGCATTTACATACAAAAAGAGGAGAACCAAGTAGCAACAAAACCCCCCATGAATATAGTGCAAAACGTGTAACTAAACTTTCAATGGAAATATTAGGAAAGGAACCCACTATCACAACAATTATTATGGTTGGTGAAGCCCCAATATATGCATTATATGTGTTTAGGATGACCTCCCATACCCATAACACAATGTTAAAATTCATCTTTAAAAAAAATATCAAATTATGATGTTTTTATTCATAATCATGGTAGTAAATGTCATATAGAGGATCCTCATATAACTATCCATTGACAATGATTTGACAAAGACTCCCCTTCTTATGGTTCTATCCAATTATATTATTTCAATCCTTAAATATTATGCTCACCAACCCCATCAATATCTCTTTTGTGTTGCACAAAACTATAATAGTCAATATCTTGATCCTCCTGGACTAGAGAAAATTTATCCATAAAAATCAAAGGGATGTGCTCCATAATTGGAGTTACCATGTGAGACTTTTAAATGCCTTGCATACCATTTCTTTCTCTCACCCTCAATACAAGCAAGTGGAAACTAATGATTCAAAGAAATACGACTTCCCAACACTATGCTATACCAGATCTATTGAATCCCGAGAATCAAATTTTTTCCCTAGTAACAATGCCAATCGTCAACTCCCAAAATTTCACTTTGAAATATGAAGTCCCGCATAACAATAAAGGTAAGATCGATTCTACTCAAGAGTTCTCACTACCACCAAATTTTCTCAAACCACATACTACTAATATGCCAAAGGGATCATCTACTAATATTCCAAAGGGATCCACAAGGATAACATTATTTCCTCCTGCATTCCACACTAAAACCACATACTACTTGTTAGGTGAAATATATGTCATTATAATAACGTTGTAGTACTTGCCCAACCATTTAATTGTCAACCCGGGGTACGTAAACTAATGAAGCACACGCACTGTATATGCAGGACTGAAGTAGAACTAATCTAATCTAATCTATGTTGCTGAAATCAAACTAATCTAAGAAAGCATTGAAACAATAACTAGGAAAGCATGAAATTGCATAAGGGAAATACAACATGTGAAGAGTTAACAACAATGAGCTCATACAATATATCAATCTCAAATCATATTACAATAGTCAAATGACAAAACATTAAAGAATAACAAGGCTAAGAATCCCCTTCTCCTAATTACAAGACTATTTCCAAAACTCAAGCTTACATCCTAATTCACTCATTGAATTCTAACTCTAATTGAATTCTCATGAAGAGAGAGCACTCTCTTATATACATGAAGAAAATAACAATCTCATAATTGCAGATCCACTATTCTCTCAACCACTCTCAACTACTTTCCCATTATTACAAGATATGATCCCTTCAAATCCTCACACATATCTCTCATATATCTTAGATAAGAT
>JZKD02S1982971.1:28359-41021 GCA_000966675.3 Picea glauca
AGAACGTACTGTAACATACTTAGCATCCTAACTAAGTTGTGTCTCATATAATTTTCTAACTACATGCAATTAAAACATATGCACACACAAAACTCTTGTGGAAGCTTAATATATATAAAACATGAACATACAAATACGCTATGTAAATGCATGAATTCACACTGAAATAGAAGTAAACATATACATGCAGCATATACATGCAATACCCATAAGCATACAGACAACTATAATCACGCATAGGATAAACCCATAAAAATAACACATGAAGAACAATGCAACATGTAAATTAATCACACAATTGACACTTATCTTTGTGAGAATATCACCAACAGCGTGTAGACCTTCCACGAACCTCCCAGCCTTAGACCACACTGTTCATCACTCTCAATAGTGAGTCACCCCCGAGATGGGACTAAACTCCACCCGGGTAAAGGGGTTCCTAACCAGACTAAAGGCTCATGAACAACAGGAGAGACTCTGTGTCAGGTGCTCACTCAACTAACAACCTACAGTCCCTCATTCCCCACATGTTTTTCCCACCCAAGGAAGTGTTCCCCTTCTCTTCTCAACAATCCCTTGGTTGCCCCACTTCCCTTCTAGGGCTTCAACAACAGGCCGGACAGGAAGTCTCAGAGCCCTGCCACTGTAGTTCAGCACCTTCGGGAAATCAATCCCCAACAATTCTATCACCCAGATAATTTCTCACGGGCCCGACAACCTGTCTTTTCAATATCCCATGGGCCTAAGAACTCGCTTCTTCAATCCCTCTCCCAAGCTAACAGTTACCCAACAAAAGGCTTTGGATACGGGTTCAGGTAAAGTCATGAAGATACAAATGATAGCTCAATGGTTGCCAATCCTCCTGTATTATTGAATGCATATCTTAGTGATGGATGAATCAGGGGAAAGATGATGGTCTGAATGATGGAGAGTTCACTGAAATGAACTAATTCCAACAATATGTATGTGTGCCCCCAACTTGACACTTGTCATGTTGGAAGCTACTTTGGCCCACTTGGCCCCAACTTAGAACTTAGGATAACATAATTATCTATACTTTATGATTTAAGGAATATTAATATAATATTCCTTAACTTATCCCCTTTCCTTTCCCTAACTAGTGGAGTTTAGTCCCCCATCTCTTTTATCATGGTCGGTCTGTGCGTAGCGATGTATTTTATATTAAATATGATATATGTACAAAAATAGGCACACTGGCCTTTAACATATAGGCTCTTCGGCCTAATCAAAACATAATCCTAGCTTATAATAATGGCTCACCATCCTATAAAACATATTAGATACACAAGGTCCACTGGCCTCTACATCATGCACACTTAAGATGTTGCGCGCAGTATCCTGGAATGTGCACACTTCCTCATTTTACTGCGTAGTGCATGCACGTGCTATGCCATGAAATGTGTATACCAAAATGATATCAAATCAGATCACTAGCTTATGTACATTTGTACTTACATTTTCAATTGGGTTCGGCCTTAGGGATATTACAGTAGGAGTCACTTATCAATATGTTGTCAAAATTGAGCAAAAATTTAAGCAACAGAACAAGAAGGAGTTCAAGTATGCAAATCTGTGAAAACCAAAGTATGGTAAAGGAATCCCTAACTCACAAAACAACGAACCTCAAGACAACCAATCCAAGTTGCAGGAAAATAAGAGCAATGGGAAGACGAAGAAGGACATTGGGAATTGGTGCAGCTTCCAAAAAATCCCTTGGCACAACACCGATAAATGTCACTCAAAACAATAATTGGTGGTTGAGCTCAAAGAAACAGATTCGAGGCCCTCTCGGCCTCTGATTCAGACAATAATAAAAGGAGACAAATCATTGATGCAAAACCCAGTGTTATTTTCTTGACCACAACAATCCAACCAGAAGAAACAGAGGATCCTGAGGAGGGGTACCACCTCTTCCATTCATAGATGTGGGTGAAGGGGACCCCACTGTAATTAATTGTTGATAGTGTAATATAGAAGAACCTTATCTTAGCAGAGGTCATCAAGCAGTTGGGTTTTCCAACAAAACCACCCCCGCAGTTATACAACATCAGATGGCTTCACCTAGGATGAGATCTTCGTGTCAACCAGTAGTGTCGCCTGTCATACGGCATCAATCCCTTCAAGGATGAGGTATTGTGTTATGTTTCCACATTGGAAGTCTCTGATGTTATGTTAGACCAACCATATATGTGGAAGCATCATGTTGTTTATGAGTCTCAACCCTATAGTGTCATTGTTACATCTGGGGGGTCAACTCTACAAGATACCAGAGATAGTTCTGACCATTGTCTCGATAAAACAATGCTAAAAAATAATCTCTCATACCACAAAGTTTAGCCTCTTCATGATCTGTTTAGAAGAGAAGGACAATTCAATCACTGAAGCCTCGTACCAAGACCCTTCTATCCAATAGAAGCATACTGTAGAAGATCACCAAGATATTCTTACTGCACTTACAGAGGTGCCTCCACATTTCCCAGTCAAGAAAAGTTATAAAAAATCCATTCATACTCTTCTTGTTCCATCTTCATTGACATATTCCTCCCACACTTGGGTAGATCATGCAACTATACTAGTTAAATGGATCTAACCCCTCCAACAATAGGTTCATAACAACCTTCAACAAGCTAAGAAGGACAACTTCTTCAGCGAGACAAGCAGCTCACCAAGGTTCAGATTCAACCAAAGCGTCCCTGGAAAATTGAAGCAATGGAGACCATTTATTCCTAAGGGGGGAATATTGATCTAGATGGAAATCAGTGGCCACCCACCTATTCCACTAGCTCAAAACGAGAGTTTCCACCTTGGCAGTTTTTCTACAGTTTTTTGAGTCCTAAACTTTTGGCGCCATTTTGAGGCCTTAAAAAATGTTTTTTAGGTGTGGCACAATCACACTATAGGCTTTAGCAAGAGTGTGATGGGAAAATGTGTAGTCCCTGGATAGACATTTTGAACGGGCTATCGTGCACCCCAGATGAAGATCGTATACAAAAGTTAGGCCCTTGGGAAGTTGATGTATCAACTAACCCCGTCGGGGTCCACAAACCTTTTGGCATTTCATCTTTCGGGGTTAGGGTTTTGGATTTTCTTTGTGTTAAAAAGGTCTTTGGAGCCTCATTGTAAACATTATCTTCTTCTTTCGAATGAGTGTAGCCATCACATCTCTTCTCAGAGATAAGATGACACCATTCTAGTGAGTTCATTCACTCTGTATTTTTACAGCTTCCGTACATTTCTGTCATTAATAAAAATTGTGCATTATTGTATCTTTGTGTTTCTGACAATATATCTATTTATTTTCTTATTATATTTCCTCCTTCTTTTGGTTCTCAAAATAATCTAGATCAAGAGTCATTTTGATAGATTAGTTTGTTATTATGATAGTGTATTTAAATGGAAGTGTTTGTATTTTGGGTTTTCTTTTCAGACATCATTTCAACTATATAAGGGGGATATTTGTGGTGATCATTTTTTGAAGCTATGTGATGCTTCTATTGAGCATAAAATATTACTCTCAGAAAATAATGATTCGATAATAACAAACAACCATTTTATTGATGGGTCAAAATGGTTTGTCAATCGGTATGGGAAAATGTATGATGACGAGTCCCAGTTAGACTCACTCTTGTTTGGTATGGAAAGTTCTAACCAATATGTAGGCCTAGTTGACACTAAGAATTTTGTTACAAAGGAGGAGAATAATTTGTCCTCCAAATAATTCTATCTAATTCTAAATCTAACTAACTAAAACAAATTCAAAACCATCTATTCTAACCTATCCTAATCAAGATCATTTATTGTTCGACAACATAGGGTAATCCAACAAAGAATGAACACCTTTAGTAACCACTCACAAAACCAGATCAGAGATCAACACACCAATGTTTTTACATGTTAAAACCCCAATGGGGAGACATCCACGACCCTAGCCAATGTGATCACTTGAGGAAATTTATTAATGCAAAAGAAAAATATTACAAGAGAATTTTTCACAATCGATCATCAACAAATGACCCTCCATGATCTTTAAATAGATATCATGGACCAATCAGGTCTTAAGCCATGGATCAATGTAGTTGTTAATATTGAGGAGAATATGAGTAGTCGGATTAATTTATGTCTAGAACATATCGTGACCATTGGATTACAAATGCATACTAAAGAAACACACTTTAACCTAATGACGCATTAAACCTAGTTGATCTTAACTAACTCCTAAGTGTCTAAATATCCTAATATCCCCCCTTAAGAAAAACTTGGGATATGATTGAATGATTTACAAAGGAAAAAAAATAGGAGAAGGAAGGAGGCATTAGAGCTTATCCCCCCTAAATGACAATTTCTTGAACTCCTAACATAGATCAAATTTTGGAAAACTTTGCTTTTGTAAGAGACTTTGTGAAAATGTCTGCAACTTGATCTTTTGTGGGGAAAATGAGCACTTCAATAACTCAATCATGAATGAGATTTGTTATGAAGTGCATGTGTATATTGATATATTTGTTGCACTAATGTTGAACTATGTCTTGGGCGAGATTGATGGCACTCTGATTGTCTCACTAGAGGGTGGTCATATGTCGTTGTTGGAATCCAAAATCTGAAAGGATCTATCGAAGCCACAAGGATTATTGACTTGAATTAATCATTGTTCAATACTCTATTTATACTGAAGAAAGAGAAACAATATATTGTTTCTTACAAGACCAAGTGACAAGTCCAGAACCAAGACTGAAAACATAACCTATAGTAGAATTTTGACCATCAATTTCGTCAGCCCAATACGAATCGGTGAAACCAACCAACAAAGGAGTCCCCCGTAAATTGTAATGTATCCCAAATTGAATTGTACCTCAGACATATCGAAGTATCATTTTAGCTTCTTCCCAATGGATTTCATGGGGTGTTTGCGTATACCAAGAATCAAGACCAATAGCAAAGGAAATATCAAGATGAATATGAGTCAAATTGTAATACCCCAAAGTCGAGCCCCTACTAAATTGTAATTATGTTTATAGGCTAGTGAGCCAAGTGTTTATAAGTTGGGAGGCTTATGTGAATATTAGGCTGGAGAGCCTGGATCGCTTAATGCCAGTGAACCTATTTTTGGATATGTAATTATGCATCTCATTAAAATAAAAAGCACATCACTGCGTGTAGACTGACCACAAAGAAAGAGTTATTGGGGACTAAGCTCCACTAGTTAGGGGAAGGGAAAGGGATAAGAGGATAGGAAAAAGGGATAAGCTAGAGGGATTATCTCTAAGGGAATTATATTATATTATTATTTCCTAAAGACTAAGGTTTGGGAAATAACTGAAGTTATCCTAAGTTCCCGTGGGAAGGGAACAAATGATAAGTCGAAATCATGTAGCTTCATGAAGACAGGTGCTCGATTTGGGACATGCAATTTTATGTGGGGAAATCAATTCGTTGTGGGGGTCTCTCGACCATTCTAGCCAGACTTCCCATTCACTAACGGATTCATGGTATAGAGCCATCCTCTCCATCGTTGACCTCTGCAACATTCATGCAAGCTCTGAAACCTGTAAACCCCATGAAGCTAACCCATACTTTTCCTTTGAAGCATAGCATGTATGCACAGTGCCTGATCCATATCACACCCTAACCAAATTGTTGTTGTTTCCCATGTTTCTCTCTAGATTGGGGTGGCTTGCTGCTATTACTAGATCCCATACCCGATTGTTTTGTTGTTATTACCCTAACTGGATTGGCCTAGGAGCTATACTGAAGAAGCACATTGTCATGCTTATGAGAAACTCTCTCCAGGTGAGAGAAGTTGTTGGGGAAGTGATTTTCCCAAAGGGATCTTCACGACAATGGTAGTTCTATGAGACTTCATGTCTGGCCTGTTGTTGAAGCCCTGGAAGGAGAGTGCGGTAGTCGAAGGATTGTTGAGTAGAGAAGGGGCACACTCCCTGGGGTGGGACAGGAATGTGGGGAATGAGGGACTATAATCTATGGACGTGAGTGGACTCCTAGGGAAAAAATCCTTCCTGGAGACTTTGTAACCTCAGCCTAGCCTAGGATTCCCTTTACCCTGGGTGGAGTTTAGTCCCATCTCGAGGGTGAACCACTGTTGATAGCTTGGAGCAACGTGGTATAAGGTTGATAGGTTCATGGAAGGTATGCACATAGTTGGTGGCCTTCTTAAACAGATAAGTACTCTTTATATATGTTTAATTACATGTTGTATGTTACACATGTGTTTATTATTGTACGTTTTCGCATATTTCTGTGTATGTCAACAAAAAGTATATGTTTGTTTTTAATTTATTAAGTATGATATTGTCCATAAACGGAAGTGAGTTTTTCTATAAGGTGGCATGGCCCAACTTGGGTGGCTGGGTATGTCACAATATGGTATCAGAGCTCGAACAAAGAAGAATTTTAGTAGCATGCATGTCCTTGGGATGGTTGGGGATGCTACAAAGTGGTATCAGAGCCCATGGTTTCAACACTAAACCTGGATGGGAAGCGTATGAGTAAATTCAAGTTACAGAGTGACAAAAGGGTGTTGAGAGAACACTTGGACGATATTTGAAAGCTCAAGAGGTGTGGCAGACAGGGAATCCACAATAATCATGGATATGGGCCACAAAACTAAATTGGGGTTGTGGGATCTATTCGGGAGAAGGAAGACCCTTCACAGCCGTCAGATCTAGGAAAGGTTCACGACAAATAACCTCCAAGTCCTTCAGACTTCGTGACTTCGGTGAAGTTTAGCTTTTGTTGAGAAAAAAGGGGCCGAAGCCCAAAGTTCCAAAGTCTTGAAATGATTTTCAACCATAGATCATCAAGGAGGAGGAGAGACGTGTATTTTCCCTGATTGGTGTGACAGTTCGGAGTTCGGGGAAATTGGTTGAAGTACACGTAGAATAGACTTCCTCCCGAAGTCCAGAATTTGAAAACTCATCCAGATCGTTCGATTAATAGGGACACGTGTCTGTAGATCAACCATGCATAATTTTTGCATTTTGAAAATTCAAAGTTCAGGAGAACCGGTAGGTAATGTTAAGAAAATCTATGAAGTCCCGGATCCCTGGAGTCCCAAATTTTTGGGAAGCAGTTGTTCGGCAGTTCGAAGTTCGAAAGAAACATGGTGTTAATTCAAGAAATTCGTCGAATCCCGGAGCTACGAAGTGCCGAAGAATGGGGTATGATGTGGCATGATGACATCACCAGGGGTGATGTGGACCTCCCCTAGTCATTCCATGTGTCAGTCATAATTGTACCTTTAACAGACCCTCAGTACTAATTGGTACCTGACACATGTTGCCCATCAATGGGGCCACGTGTCACTACATTAGTTGTTTGAAAACCAAGCTAGGGAGATCCTTGTATTCACTGGTTCGATGTTCAAGTGTTTTTGAAGTGTTATAAGGTAAAGTCTTCCAAAGTCCGAAACTTTGGAGCGCCGAAGTATAGAAGCTCCAAAGAGCGACAGTTCGGGGAATCAATGATCGAGATTATTTTCAGCACAAAATGAGAGAGGAGATATAATAAAGAAATGTATAGAGATATCTTGGATATTCAATCATATAACATAAATGTATCATATATGCAACCATAAACACAGAGATACAATAATACACAATTTTCTATTAATGAGTGAAAATGTACAAAAACTTTAAAATACAGAGTGAAAGACTTGCTAGAATGGTGGCAGCTTATCTCTGAGAAGAGATGTGAAGGCTACTCACATCCATAAGAAGATGATTTATAATGAGGCTCTAGAGCTATTTTTAACATAAAGAAAATCCAAAACCCTAACCCTGGAAGATGAAAAGCCAACAATTTTGTGGACCCTGTTTTGGGTAGTTTGGTGTATCAACTTCCCAAGGGCGTAACTTTGGCATACGATCTTCGTTTGGGGCATACGATAGCTTGTTGGAAAGGTATACCCAAGGAATACACATGTTTCCATCAAACTGTGACTATGTCTACAATCTAATTATGGCAAGCCCTAAAGTTTGGAACTCAAAAACTAGGAACAAAACTGCCAAAATGAGCTAGTTGGAATAGGTGGGTGGCCACTGATATCCACCTGGATCAATCCTCCCTCCTTAGGAAGGAATGGCCTCCATTGTGTTGAGTTCCTAGGGTAGAGGGGAATGCGATTGTTGTAACTGATTCTTGGTGTGCTACTTGCATTGCTGGAGACATCGTGTTGCTTCGTTTGTGGAAGGTTGTCATGAACCTATTGTTGGCGGGGTTGAATCTGTTCACCCAGAGATTTTTTCTTTTTTTTGTTGGATAGAATGTGCTTGGGCTGAGGCTGTAGTGGTTGTAGTATCCTTTTGTTCATCTCTTGAACAGATTGTGAAGAAGTTGAATTTTTTAGTATGAGATACTACCTTGTGGCACTGTTTAGGAGGAACAGTAGTCATAATTACCTCTAGTATTCTATAGAGATGACCCCTAAGAGTAAAAATGACACTACGAGGTCGAGACTCATAAATAACATGGCGCTTCGACATATATGGCTGGCCTAAGAGAACATCATAGACATCCAGTGGGGAAACATCACATAATACCTCATCCTTGAAGGGCTAGATGTCGTATGACAATTGAAACTGTTGGATGACATGAAGATATCGTCCCTGACAAAGCCACCCGATGTTGTATGGTTGTGGGTGTGGTGTTGTTGAAAATCCCAACTATTTGATGACCTTTGTTGAGATGAGGTTCTTATGAATTTTTCTATCAACAATAAAATGTAGCAGGGTCCCCTTCACCCATATCTATGAATGAAAAAGGTGCTCCCCCTCTTTAGGATTGGTGGGTTCTTTTCGTTGAATTGTTGTGTTTGCAGCAATAGTAGTGGGATATGCATCGATGATCTGTCTTCTAGAAGTAGTTTCTAAATTAGATTCCAAATTAGGGTTCGGTGCCTTGTCTTTGATATTGGCCACCAATGATTGTTTTGAGTGACATTCATCAGTGTTGTGCTAGGGGATTTTGTGGAAATCACACCATTTTCCGGTGTCCTCCTTCATTTTTCCGTGAACCTTCTTCTCCTATGGCTTGGACTATTTTTTGGGAGGTCGTTTGTTAGGGCCATATTTATCATACTTTTGTTGTTGCAGATTTACAGACCCAAAATCCCGCTTGTTCTGGTGCTTAAATTTTTGATCGATTTTAACAACATATCTATAAGCAGCACGGAGTGATGAGATGTCCAGAAAATCCATTTCCGTTTGGATGTATCTGTGTGGAGCCTCGCGGTATTTCAGAACCAAATATCTCTCGGATTCCTTGATACCCAGCTTGGTGTGCAAGGTATGGAAGGTATTGGTGAACTCTGGCACTGCTTGGCCCCTCTCTTACCGTAGTGTGGTGCATCTCATGTACTGGTACTCATATTTACCAACAGGGTAATATTGTTCCTTTACCACATCCAAAAAAGAATCCCAAGTGGGCTCGACCCCATATATTCCAGACTCCTCTATGGAACTTTTCTCCTAGTAAGTTTCCCACCAATGTTTGACATGGGGGAGAGCCTTAAGGAGTGTGAAGGTGATCTTTTTCCTATTGGAGAAATTGTGAATAGAGAAATAACCTTCTAACAAATTTAACCATTTGTCTAGGGCATCCACATCTATTTGACCTTCAAATATAGGAATATAAAAATTGACCTATACCTTGAAATGCGAGGTGCCTCCAAAGTGGTCATTTGATGAATATGTGCTTGCTGCTATCGACACGCATTGAAGGATGTTGGAAAAATTCTCCATCATTTCATCTCTCTGGAGCGTGAGAGCTTGCTCAAGCAACAAATGAATAGAATCTTCTACTCTGTTGTTTTTATTTTCTTCTCCCGTGGAGGGTTTATTGGGCATGCGATAGAGATTGTCATCAAGAGAGACAAGCTTGAGACCCAACTTTCTATACTCGGACCTCATCGGGGACATGCACTGAAAAATGATCAAGAGAAACCTTCTCTGATACCACTAATCCAGATTATTTTTGGCACAAAATGAGAGCGGAGATATAATAAAGAAATGTACAGAGATATCTTGGATATTCAATCATATAATATAAATGTATCATAGATGTAACCATAAAAATAGAGATATAGTAATACACAATTTCTATTAATGAGAGAAAATGTACAAAGACTATAAAATACAGAGTGAAAGACTTGCTAGAATGGTGGCAACTTATCTCTGAGAAGAGATGTGACGGATACTCGCATCCATAAGAAGATGATTTACAATGAGGATCTAAAGGTATTTTAAACATAAAGAAAATACAAAACCCTAACCCTTGAAGATGAAAAATCAACAATTTTGTGGACCCCATTTTGGGTAGTTTGGTGTATCAACTTCCAGGGGGCATAACTTTGGCATACGATCTCCTTTTGGGGCACACGATAGATCGTTGGAGAGGTCTACTCAAGGACTACACATGTTGCCATCAAAATAATATTGTATATACAATTTGATTGTGGTGAGCCTTAAAAATGTTGGGGCCTCAAAACAGGCCCAAAAGTTTGGGACTCGAAAACTAGGAACAAAACTGCCAAACTAAAACTACCAAAATGAGCCAGTTGGAATAGTTGGGTGGCCACCGATATCCACCTGGATAAATCCTCCCTCCTTAGGAAGAAATGGTCTCCATTGTGTTGATTTCCTGGAGGAGAGGGGAATGCGATTGTTGTAATTGATTCTTGGTGTGTTGCTTGCCTTGCTGGAGATGTCGCGTTGCTTGGTTTGTGTAAGGCTGTCATGAACCTATTGTTGGCGGGGTTGAATTTGTTCACCCAGAGATGTCTGTGTGCAGAAGAATTTTTTTTGCTTTGTTGGAGTCTTATCAATCCACTTATGTTGGACAGAAGGTGCTTGGGCTGAGGCTGTAGTGGTTGTATTATCCTTATGTTAATCCCTTGAACAGATTGTGAAGAAGTTGAATTTTCTAGTATGAGATACTAACTTGAATTGTTTAGATGGAACAATAGTCGGAATTACCTCTAATAATCTGTAGAGATGACCCCTTAGAGTAACAATGAAACTACGGGGTCAATACTCATAAATAGCATCATGATTCCACATATATGGATGTCCTAAGAGAACATCACAGACATCCAGCGAGGAAACATATCATAATACCTCATCCTTAAAGGGATGGATGCCATATGACAATCAACACTGTTGGTCGACACAAAGATCATTTCCCTAGCAAAGCCACCTAATGTTGTATGGTTGCATGTGTGGTGTTGTCGACAGTCCCAACTGTTTGTTGACCTCTACTAAGATGAGGTTCTTATGGATTTCGCTATCAACAATAAAATGCAATGGGTTCCCATTCACCCACATCTGTGAATGAAAAAGGTGCTCCCCCTCTTCAGGATCTATGGGTTCTTCTAGTTGAATTGTTGCGGTCACGACAATAGCAGTTGGATATGCGTCGATGATATGTCTTCTAGCAGTATGTTCTAAATCAAGGTTTCACTCATTGTCTTTGATCTCGGCCACCAATGATTGTTTTGAGAGACATTCATCGGTGTTGTGCCAGGGGGTTTTGTGAAAATCGCACCATTTTCCAGTGTCCTTCGTTTTTTCGTGACCCTTCTTCTCTTATGGCTTGGACTGGTTTTCAGGAGGTGGTTTGTTAGGGCTGTCTTTATCATACTTTTGTTGTTGCGGATTTACAGACCTGAAATACCACTTGTTCTGGTGCTTAAATTTCTGCTCGATATTAACAACATATCGATAAGCAACACTGAGTGATGAGATGTACATAAAATCCATTTTTGTTTGGATGTATCTGTGTAGAGCCTCGTGGTATTTCAGAACCAAATGTCACTCAGAGTCCTTGATACCCAACTTGGTGCACAAGGTATGGAAGGAATTGGTGAACTCCGACACTTCTCGACCCCTCTCTTGCCACAGTGTGGTCCATCTCATGTACCGATCCTCATATTTACCAATAGGGTAATATTGTTCCTTTACCACATCGACAAAAAAATCCCAAGTGGGCTAGGTCCCATATATTCCAGAATCCTCTATGGAAATTTCTCTTAGTAATATTCCCAGTAAGATTCCCACCAATTTTTGACATGGGGGAGAGCCTTAAGGAGTGCGAAGGTGATCTTTTTCCTGTCGGAGAAATTGTGAACAGAGAAATAACCTTCTAACATATATAACCATTTGTCTAGGGCATCCGCATCTATTTGACCTTCAAATATAGGAATATCAAAATTGACCTGTAACTTGAAAGGAGATGTGCCTCCAAAGTGGTCTCTTGATGAAGATGTGTTTGCTGCTATTGGCAAGCGTTGAAGGATGTGGGAAAAATTCTCCATCATTTCATCTCTTTTTCGCATGAGAGATTTCTCAAGCAACAAATGAAAATAATCTTTTGATAAGTCATTTTTATTTTCTTCCGACATGGAGGGTTTCTTGGGTGTGTGAGAGAGATTGTCCTCAAGAGAGACAAGCTCGAGACCCAACTTGCTATACTCGAACCTCGCCGGGGACATGCATTGAAAAACAATCAAGAGTAGCTTGCTCTGATACCACTAATTCGGATTATTTTTGACACGAAACGAGAGCAGAGATATAATAAAGAAATGTACAAATATATCTTGGATATTTAATCATATAACATAAATGTATCAT
>JZKD02S1982971.1:41031-51365 GCA_000966675.3 Picea glauca
AAGCGTGAGAGTCATTGTTTTTACAATTGCTATTGTGTGATTTTTTAATCTGATTCTTTTTGATATGCGCTTTAATCCAAAATTGTTTTTTTTGGTTTTTTGCTTGTCGGTATTTTCCCTTTATTGCTTTACTAGCACTTAAATAAAATAAAAAATCTCTCTTTTCATTTTCTTCTTTGGTTGAAGAGTGTGTTTCTGCATCATTAGCTAGGGAAAAGTCTTTTATTTCATAAGTTTTTGCAGTTCACTTAGATCATAAGTAGCTCATAGTCGAGTGAAATTCCTTTGAGTTTTCTATCCAAAATCTTAGAAAAGTTTAAAAAAATATTTCTTTGAAAAGTTGTTGAAATTTTGCATTCAGTAAAAGTTTTGTTTCCATCTTTTTTATTCATTTTTTGCTTTCGTCTTTTACACATCATCAGTTTCACCCTCATACCCCTTGACATAAGAAAAATCCATAAAAGTAACGCTAAATTTAAAATCTACTAGACTTTTATGTTTGTAGGGTTCACAAACTAGTTCAGGACTAGGGCCTTGGATTAGGTTGGAGAGTAAACTCTTCAAGGCCATTTAAAATAAAACATTGGAGTCTGAGATAGGGAGTGTCTAAGTCCATTTTCATGGAAGTTATCTGGGACACCCCTCTAACACAGGGGATAAACATGAGGTCGCGTGCGAAAAGGTAGCGGAGATAACCCCTCCAAAGCCGGACCAATCATAGTGGAGAACACATATAGAGGGCTTGTTTTGGGATTCCGTCATTTTCATTTTCCACGGGGCTTTGTGGGTCTCGAATCCATTCGAGATCCTAAGTTGTATTCCGTACCATTTTCTCTTGATACCCTTGACAGGTTTTGGGCTCGATACCCTGCTCATTTTGGTCTACCTGACTTTCGACTGTACCCGCCTGGTGACTGTTCCCGTGTTGGAAACCTAGTTGCCAATATTTGTTAGGGACATACACAGGTGACTGCAGGGGTATACCACGGTACCTAGGACAAACATCAGGCCATGCTTTGTAGAGTATACCCCAAGGGTGCTTTCGTGTTCAAGTTTCACTTGCACCGGTAAGTTTCTCTAGTGCTGGTTGTTGTAACTGTTCTTCCAATTAATTTAGTGTTTGCCTGTCTTATATTCTAGGGATGTTTTTCTTAGTGTGCGTTACTTTTGAGTGTTTAGACTACCTTAGAGTGTCTTGGATCTTCTCACACAGTGGAGGATCTCGAGCTCCGCCGATCACGAAGGCTTCTTGGCCTGCCACCGGTTACACTGGAACCACCCCCGCCACCATTAATGTGGAAGCTAGACCAACAAGGGTCTTTTGAAGCGATCGGGTTACAAACCATTGTGCCCAAACAACCCCCGGAGGAATCGACCATTTTGAACCTTGAAGCAACTGCTCTTGTCTCGATTGAAACCTTAACCACTGATATTTTGGCACCTTTTATTGTACCAATTCAATTTCACGAGCGCCAGACAGTGCCTCACACAGCAATGGAAACAAATGTTGTTACTTCTTCTGGGAATTCTTCAATTCCCACCACGGTTGTCACCATAGGAGAATCATCTCCTAACCTACTGTTGTTGGTTTGAGCCACCATGGTATTGACTGCAACTACTTTGCACAGTGGTCTGAACCCGTCTTTGGCGGTGGCCACAATCCCTTTCACACCTAGTGCGACAGGCCCTCCGTTCTCATACGGTATGCCTAGTTCGGGTACAAGTCCTGTACTGTCCTACTCTACTTTACAGACTTTGGGTCTGGGGGCAGGGAGCTCTAGCGCTCCTCTGCAAGGTCACATGGGGGGCACTCCTGTCCCTTTTGATTTTTTTCCTTACACAGGAGGTCATATCCCTCCTTCGTCCCCTTCACTCGGTGGTTCGCATTAGCAATCTGTCGGGCAACCTACACACAATAGTTTATTTGGAGCGGGGAGTCAAGGACCACCTTCGCATAGTATGCCGGTAGGTTCGACACCATTTTCTTGGAACGTAATGTTTGGTAACAACACCTTCTCATCATCCTCTTTCCCGACTCGGGGAAACCCCATTTTGAACAATCTATTCCTGGGCAGGGTACTATTCCTGCACAGGGGGCAAACTTAGCAGGACCTTGGAATTCAGGGCAAGGATCCATTCCCTCCTCCAAAATGTCGATCTGGGGTAATTCTTTCCACAATCAATGGAACCCCAGACAAACTACTATGCCTATACCTACGGGACCAACATGGGGTAATCCTTCCCAAAGTCCTTCGAACACAATGCATGCCCAACAATCTATGTCCTATTTGGGAAATCAGTCGATGATGTCTCTACATATGAAAAATCCTTACGCTAGCTAGGGCCATGGTTTTTACCAGAATCTAGGCCAGCAGCCAAAATTTTCTTGGCAACCTGGTTCCAGTCAAACTCCAGGACCCTTTTTCCTAGGTTATCAACAACAACCTAAACTACCATTCCTAGTGACTTTACACTTGCCAGATTTGACATGGTTGTTGAATGACCCCATTTGTCATGATCCACATTGGCCTCCTATGCCGACAAAGTTGCCTTTGGACATTCCAAAGTTTGAAGCCAAGCCTAATGAAGATCCAGGAGATCATGTGACTACCTTTCATCTTTGGTTCTCATCTAACTTGTTGAAAGATGACTCCGTACAGTTGCAATTGTTTCAACGTACTCTCATCGGTGTGTCGTGAAATGGTACATTGAGCTCAATCGCTCAAGATACTCTTCTTTTGGTGAATTGGCGATGGATTTCCTTAACCATTTCCAATTACCTGTGAGATATGATGCTGGCACAGAGCTGATCGCTAATTTCGAACAGACAACAGTGGACCATATATCTTATCACATCCAAGAATGGAGACGCCGAAAGAGTTTAATAAAAGTACCAATCCCACCAACATTCCTGCTTGAGTGGTTCCTTAAGTCTTTGGTCTCGTAGTTATCCAAATACGTCGTGACATCCAGAGTTTTCTCTGAAGAAGACGCCATTATGAGGGCTCAACAGTTTGATCTCATCTATTCTCAGTCTGGTTTATTATACAAAATCTTTCCAAATGCGCCATGTTCAATACTAGATAAAACTAGACATAAAGTTGGACTGCATGCCGATGGTATCGTCGGTTCAACACAAACTAAGCCTACTGAGCAATTGACAAAGAAGTTGCAGCAGTTATCCATACAACACACAATGGCCAACCAAACTACTACTTTGGCTTCTCCCCCTACCCAAACGTAAGAAGTACACACAGTGCAGTCGACTAACCCAAAGGCCACCCAACATCTTGAAGGGAAGAAAAAACAACGAAAGAAGGGTAAGGGGGATAAAAAACCCAACGATAATGCTGGTAGGGACAACACTGAAAAATGGAAGGCGAGGTATCCATGCAACTTGTGCGCAGAAGATCACCCGACCCATCTATGTCCTCGGCTTGTAGAGGCCCAAAAATTCATCACACAACAACAATAGGCGATGTTGATGAACCCATTTCAGCGTGGGAAAAACCTAACTCAAGCCTCTGCAAGTACAGAAGGGGGCAGCCAAGAAAATTGCCCACCTCTGAACAATCCCTCATTTGTGAACATATATATGGTTAGGGGTGATGCTTTCATATCAACTAGAGCACACGATTATAGTAAACCAAACACTTCTGAGAAGGGTAAAGAAGCTGACCTCCCATCTCTTCCTCTAAAGATTGAGAAGACATTGGGAGAAACGATGACATGCATTCCAAAAGGTGCATTTAAAAAGGCTTCTCATAACCCAAATGCAAGGGTCGCCCAGAACTACTCTGTGGTGGAAGATTTATCACAAACCCCTTGTGTGATGTCTGCTTTGGAGGTCCTCCAAAGTTGCCCTTCTCAGAGAAAAGCCTTGTTAACCACATTGGGCTCTACTGNACTACTATGCCTATCCCTACGGGACCGACATGGGGTAATCCTTCCCAAAGTCCTTCGAACACAATGCATGCCCAACAATCTATGTCCTATTTGGGAAATCAGTCGATGATGTCTCTACATATGAAAAATCCTTACGCTAGCCAGGGCCATGGTTTTTACCAAAATCTAGGCCAGCAGCCAAAATTTTCTTGGCAACCTGGTTCCAGTCAAACTCGAGGACCCTTTTTCCCAGGTTATCAACAACAACCTAAACTACCATTCCTAGCGACTTTACACTTGCCAGATTTGACATGGTTGTTGAATGACCCCATTTGTCACGATCCACATTGGCCTCCTATGCCAACAAAGTTGCCTTTGGACATTCCAAAGTTTGAAGCCAAGCCTAATGAAGATCCAGAAGATCATGTGACTACCTTTCATCTTTGGTGCTCATCTAACTCGTTGAAAGATGACTCCGTACAGTTGCGATTGTTTCAACGTACTCTCATCGGTGTGTCGCAAAATGGTACATTGATCTCAATCGCTCAAGATACTCTTCTTTTGGTGAATTGGCGATGGCTTTCCTTAACCATTTCCAATTACCTATGAGATACGATGCTGGTACAGAGCTGATCGCTAATTTCGAACAGACAACAGTGGACCATATATCTTATCACATCCAACAATGGAGACGCCAAAAGAGTTTAATAAAAGTACCAGTCCCACCAACATTCCTGCTTGAGTGGTTCCTTAAGTCGTTGGTCTCGTAGTTATCCAAAGACGTCGTGACATCCAGAGTTTTCTATGAAGAAGACGCCATTATGAGGGCTCAACAGTTTGAGATCATCTATTCTCAGTCTGGTTTATTATACAAAATCTTTCCAGATGTGCCATGTTCAATACTAGATAAAACTAGACATAAAGTTGGACTGCATGCCGATGGTATCGTCGGTTCAACACAAACTAATCCTACTGAGCAATTGACAAAGAAGTTGCAGCAGTTATCCATACAACACACAATGGCCAACCAAACTACTACTTTGGCTGGTCCCCCTACCCAAACATAAGAAGTACACACAGTGCAGTCGACTAACCCAAAGGCCACCCAACATCTTGAAGGGAAGAAAAAACAACGAAAGAAGGGTAAGGGGGATAAAAAACCCAACGATAATGCTGGTAGGGACAACACTGAAAAATGGAAGGCGAGGTATCCATGCAACTTGTGCGCAGAAGATCACCCGACCCATCTATGTCCTCGGCTTGTAGAGGCCCAAAAATTCATCACACAACAACAATAGGCGATGTTGATGAACCCATTTCAGCGTGGGAAAAACCTAACTCAAGCCTCTGCAAGTACAGAAGGGGGCAGCCAAGAAAATTGCCCACCTCTGAACAATCCCTCATTTGCGAACATATATATGGTTAGGGGTGATGCTTTCATATCAACTAGAGCACACGATTATAGTAAACCAAACACTTCTGAGAAGGGTAAAGAAGCTGACCTCCCATCTCTTCCTCTACAGATTGAGAATACATTGGGAGAAACAATGACATGCATTCCAAAAGGTGCATTTAAAAAGGCTTCTCATAACCCAAATGCAAGGGTCGCCCAAAACTACTCTGTGGTGGAAGATTTATCACAAACCCCTTGTGCGATATCTGCTTTGGAGGTCCTCCAAAGTTTCCCTTCTCAGAGAAAAGCCTTATTAACCACATTGGGCTCTACTGAGACTTGTAATCTGGGAACCATCATGTTAGATACAATCGACTTAAAACCTCATCTGCCTTACCACATAGCATTTTAGATAGTAGTGGCTTACCCCATGAAAACGTTTACACAGAATATCTTCTACACAGTTGTCAACGAGGGTGACTCAACATGCATTATGTCGTTGGCATGTTGGAAGGCCATTGGTCAGCTCGTTTTGTCTCCATCACCTACTCTCCTCACTTCTTTTGACGGTCGTTTGTTCTGACCACATGGCATCATTCCTTCTTTCCCCATGCAGTTAGGAGGGAAGATCGTGTGTGTCAAAGTAGAGGCAGTCGATGCTCCCCTCGACTATAACCTCTTGTTAGGACAGAGTTGGACTTATGCTATGCAAGCTATGGTTTCTACAGTTTTTCGGGTCTTGTTGTTTCCACACGAGGGCCAGATAGTGACCATCGATCAATTGTCTTTCTCCAGACCTGACCCAGTTTTGGGGGCATCCATGGTCCCGCTGATTGATAATCCTCAACCAGGTGTCGTCAATGTAGGAGTTGGTTTGTGCCCATCTTTGATGGGTACCTTTTATTACCCACCTCCTCACGACGATATCAAATTTATATCTAGCCACCATGAGGTTGAGATTTTTCAAGTTTCGTCATTCCGCACGACTTACTTCCAGGATCCATGGATTCTTCCTTCCCCATCAGCCATGATGGATGAGATAGGGCACTCAGGCATGTCCATGCCCTTGTCTGTCACTGAAGTAGCATACTCTTTAGTCCAGCAAGCTTCAACTAACACCGATCCGACTCCTGCACAAGAGTTAGATCCACTTCTAGAGACTATTTGGGCTCAAGGTTCTCTCGCTAACGTCGATTCGTTAGACTTAGTATTTCCTTCTGATGAAGCAGTAATTGAAGCAATGAATAGTTTTGACAAACCTTGGGAAGATCTTCATCATAGATCATATCTTCTCCCAGAGTTGAGCCAAATCGAAGCAGGAGAATTCACCGTGACCATGACGAGAGATCAACCGTGTCCTATTAATCTCTTAGCTACACATGAAATTTATGCTGAGGGCAATATGGAAACTATCACTGAAACTATACCGATCAACATCTCCCGAAACCCTAGCGTCATGGAGAACGTCTTCGTTAGAGCAGATTGCTCCCCTGAGGAGATTCAAATCTACACGGATCTTTTCAAAGAATTCCACGACGTTTTTTCCTGGTCTTATGAGGAAATGCTAGGTATCAATCCAAAAATAGTTGAACATGAAATCNCAAAGTAGAGGCAGTCGATGCTCCCCTCGACTATAACCTATTGTTAGGACAGAGTTGGACTTATGCTATGCAAGCTATGGTTGCTACAGTTTTTCGGGTCTTGTTGTTTCCACACAAGGGCCAGATAGTGACCATCGATCAATTGTCTTTCTCCAGACCTGACCCAGTTTTGGGGGCATCCATGGTCCCACTGATTGATAATCCTCAACCAGGTGTCGTCAATGTAGGAGTTGGTTTGTGCCCATCTTTGATGGGTACCTTTTATTACCCACCTCCTCACGACGATATCAAATTTATATCTAACCACCATGAGGTTGAGATTTTTCAAGTTTCATCATTCTGCACGACTTACTTCGAGGATCCATGGATTCTTCCTTCCCCATCAGCCACGATGGATGAGATAGGGCACTCAGGCATGTCCATGCCCTTGTCTGTCACTGAAGTAGCATACTCTTTAGTCCAGCAAGCTTCAACTAACACCAATCCGACTCCTGCACAAGAGTTAGATCCACTTCTAGAGACTATTTGGGCTCAAGGTTCTCTTGCTAACGTCGATTTGTTAGACTTAGTCTTGCCTTCTGATGAAGTAGTAATTGAAGCAATGACTAGTTTTGACAAACCTTGGGAAGATCTTCATCATAGATCATATATTCTCCCAGAGTTGAGCCAAATCGAAGCAGGAGAATTCACCGTGACCATGACGGGAGATCAACCGTGTCCTATTAATCTCTTAGCTACACATGAAATTATGCTGAGGGCAATATGGAAACTATCACTGAAACTATACCGATCAGCATCTCCCGAAACCCTAGCATCATGGAGAACTTCTTCGTTAGAGAAGATTACTCCCCTGAGGAGATTCAAATCTACACGGATCTTTTCAAAGAATTCCACGACGTTTTTTCCTGGTCTTATGAGGAAATGCTAGGTATCAATCCAAAAATAGTTGAACATGAAATCACAACGTATCCTGATGCCAAGCATGTTCGATAGAAGCTTTGTCCAGTTAATCCCAAGAAAGCAGCAGCCATCAAG
Organism: Picea glauca; assembly: GCA_000966675.3. Taxonomy (NCBI): domain Eukaryota; kingdom Viridiplantae; phylum Streptophyta; class Pinopsida; order Pinales; family Pinaceae; genus Picea; species Picea glauca. The sequence continues at coordinate 48,946 of JZKD02S1982971.1, forward strand.
ATTGAGGTTGAGAAATTGCTAAAGGAAATTTTTATCTACCCCATCCATTTGACTCAATGGGTGTCAAATCCTGTGCTAGTCAATAAAAAAAAGGCACAATTCATGTATGTACCGATTTCCATGATTTGAACAAGGCATGTCCCAAAGATAATTTTCCAACATTGTTCATCGACCAGATCATTGATGAATGTGCTGGTTGCGAAGCCTTTTCTTTCATGGACAGTTTTTCGAGATATAATCAAATCCAAATCAAACCCAAAGACCAACACAAAATGACATTCATTTGTCCGTGGGGTACATTCGCATATCGTAAGATACCTTTTGGTATTAAAAATGTTGGCGCCACCTTCCAGTGGGCCATGTCTTTCACTTTTCATGATCTCAAGCATATAGTCGAGGCCTATCTAGATGATTTAGCATCACGATCTCGCAAGAGAACGAATCATCCTACACACCTTAGACTAATCTTCGAACGTTGTAGCTACTTTAGGATTCCCTTGAATCCAAACAAGTGTAGCTTCTGCATAACGTCAGGACGTTTTCCCTAGGTTTCATTGTATCAACAACATGGATCATGGTTGATCCTCTCAAGGTGGAAGCAATAATCTAGTTTCCCCCCCCACGCACAATCCTACAACTTCAGAGTCTACAAGGCAAGGCGAACTTCTTACAATGCTTCATCACCAACTATGCCAAAATCACCAAGGGCTTTATGTGTTTACTGAAGAAAGAGGTTCCCTTTTTCTGGGACGAAGCCGCTCAATGCTCTTTCAACGCATTAAAACAGGCCCTCACAATGATGCCTCTGCTACGACCACCTAACTATAACAAAGATTTCTTATTATATCTGGCTACCAAAGAGTCAACCATTGGCATGGTTTTAGTTTAGGAAGATGATTCATTCTTAGAATACGTGATCTATTACTTGAGACGAGGCCTCGTAGGACCGGAACTCAATTATTCTCATATCGAAAAAATTGCGTTGGCAGCAGTTCATGCTGTTCAACAGTTTTGTCATTATGTTTTGTTTCGCAAGACCATCATCATTGTTGTCATGAATCCATTCCAGTACATGTTGAAACGACGGGTTATAGGCGGAAAAATTAGTATATGGATAGTCATCCTCTAGGAATTTGACTTAGACTTCGTTTCAGCAAAGTCCAAAAAGTCATTAGTCTTCATAGAGCTTATTTCAGAACTTCCGGTTGAGTCAGGTGATGTTGTACCTGAAGAATCACCTATCTGGGGAGATATGTTTTTGATCACATCTTCAGATCCGTGGTATGGAGATATACTTATCTATCTCCAGAATTTGAAGTGCCCCACTTCTGCTTCTCGTGATGAGCGTCAGCGTATAAGCCATCAGGCTAAGAATTATCTCATACTCAATGATACGTTGTATCGAAGAGGTGTAGACTGCATCTTACATCGATGTCTCACACATGAGGCAGTCATCGTGCTCAACGATTTCCATACCGGAGCTTGTGGCGGTCATTTGTCTGGGTTGGCAGTAACCCAAAAGATTCTACGAGTAGGTTACTTCTGGTGGACACTTATCAAAGATTGTATAGAATCTATCAAGAAGTGCCATCCGTGCCAAGTCTTCTCTTGGAAGATGAGGGCACATCCCTCTCCTATGTTTCCTGTCATCACAGTTGTTCCCTTCACCAAGTGGGGGATTTATTACACTACTTGCAACCCCCCATCAGCAAGAGGGCACTGCTATATCATTGTAGCTGTAAACTACTTCACTAAGTGGGTCGAAGCTATGCCAACGTTTAAAGATGATGGAGAGACTGCAACTCTCTTTTTATTCAACCATATCATAGCAAGGTTCGGCGTCCCGAGAGAGATTGTTACTGACCATGGTAGTCACTTTTAGAACCAAATGATGACCAAATTAACACCAAATATTGGGTTACGGAAAGAGAATTCATCACTCTACTACCCCCAAGCCAATGGGCAGGTGGAAGCTGTAAACAAAACTCTTAATACTATGCTACAACGAACTATTAAATCAGCCAAGTCAAATTGGCATTTGATGTTATACTCAGCATTATGGGATTACCGAACATCTGTTAAGACTGCAACTGGTTTCTCACCTTTTCAACTCATTTACGAGCTAGACGTAGTCTTGCCTATCGAATGTCAGATCCCATCTCTAAAATTTGCAGTACAATTATTTCCAGACACTTCTCAACTTGAAGAACAGTTAATACACCTTGAGCAGCTCAATGAGCAGCGTCGTGATGCGGCCCTGGCCAATGAGGCTCACAAACATAAGGTCAAGTGTCAGTATGATAGTTCTGTTCGTCCTCGGATTTTCTCTGAGGGCGACCTTGTCCTGGTCTATGACCAAGATAAGGACCCCCTGGGGGCAGGGAAATTCAAACCAATCTGGTTCAGACCCTTCATCATAA